>PVJD01006565.1:0-96418 GCA_004026545.1 Mormoops blainvillei
AAACAGGAGACTTGAACAAAACTATGAAATAACTAGACCTAATATATCTGTACAACATTCTCCCCAGCAACAGCAGGATATACATTCTCATCAATGCACATGGAATATTCTCCAGAATAAAACATATCCTAGGTCATAAAACAAATCAATAAATTTAAAATATTTAAATTATATAAAGTATTTTTTCCAATAATGGAATGAAATTAGAACTCAATAACAGAGAAGAAATTTGAAACATTTACAAATATGTAAAAATTAAACAACGCCTAAATAACCAATTGGAGAGATCACAGGGGAAATTCAAAAGTACTAGGTAATAAATGAAAATAAAGATGCAGCATACTAAAGCTTATAGGATGTATCTAATGCAGTCCTTTGAGGGAAATTTATACCTGTAAGCACCTATATGAAAGAACAAAAAAGATCTCAAATCAGTAACCTAAACTTCCATCTTAACACACTGGAAAATGAAGAGGAAACTAAACCTAAACCCAACAAAAGTAAGGAAATAATGAAATTAGAGAAGGAATTAATAAAATACAGAGAAAAATCAACAAAAAAAATGGTTCTTTGAAAAGATGAACAAAATTGACAAACCATTAGCTAGACTGATCACTAGAATCTAAATGAGAGACATACTGACCTTATAGAAATAAACAGAATTATGAACAAATACTAAAAACAGTTTAACTTAGATGAAATGAACAATTTCTAGCAAAACTGGCTCAAGAAGAAATAGAAAATCTGAATAAACCTACAGTAAGACAGTGAATTAGCTATCAAGAAATAAAAATCTACACACAAAGAAAAATTCAGGCCCAAGTGACTACAGGTAAATTCTATCAAACATTTAATGAACTGATACCAATTCTTCACAACCTGCCCCGCCCCGAAGAGGGAGCACTTTCCAACTCACTCTATGAGGTCAATACTACCCTGACACCAAAGCCAGACCAAGACATCACAAGAAAAGAAAGCTCTAATACCAGTATGTCTTATAAATATAGATGGAAAAATTATCAACAGAATATTAACAAACCAATCCTACAATATATAAAAAGAATTATGTATGCACCATGACCAAAAGGGGTTTATTCTAATAAGGCTAGGTTGCTTTAACATCCAAAAATCAATTAATATTAACACACCATATCAACAGAATTAAAACCACATGATCATGCCAACAGATACAGAAAAAGCATCTGATAAAATGCAACATGCTTTCAATAAAAAACACTCAACAAATTAGAAATGAAAAGGAACTTCTTCAACCTGATAAAAAGCATTTGTAAAAAACCCACAGCTAACATTGTACTTAGTGGTGAAAGACTGAATGCTTTCTCCCTAAGAACAGGATAAGAGGATATCCACTCTTGCCACTTCTAATTAGAAAGTCCAGCCGGGGCAAGGAAGAAGGAAATGAAATAAAAAGAAGACAAATTAGAAAGGAAGAAGTGGAGGTCTCTATGTGCCGATGGTATGATTGTGTCCTTAGAAAATGTTAAATTCACAAAAATATTTTTTAAACGAGTTCAGCAAAGTTACAAAATATAATATAAAAAAGAGAATTGTTTCTATACACTTAAAATTAATGATCTGAAAATGAAATTAAGGAAACAATTCCATTTACAATAGCATCATAAATAATAAATTACCAGGAATAAACTTAACAAAAGAAGTGCAAAATGTAGTCTAAAAACTACAAAACACTGTTGAAAGAAATAAAGATCTAAATAGATGCAAAGATATCCCATGTTCACGAACTGGAAGATGTGCTATTTTTATGATGGCAATACTCTCCAAATGAGCCTACCAATTCAATGCAATCTCTAACAAAAACCCAGATGGCTTCACTGCAGAATGATGGACAGTAAAATTCACATGGAAATACAAGGAACTGATAATAGCCATTCTTAAAAAGAACAAAATTCAAGAACTCACACTTCTCAATTTCAAAACTTACTACTAAACAAGAGGAAGCAAGACAGTTTGGTATCAGTACAACGATAGAATACAGATTAATCAAACAGAATTGAGACTCCAGAAATAAGCCCATTTATCAACTGATTTTCAACACGAATGCCAAGGCCATACAACAGAGGAGGAACAGTCTTTTCAGCGAATGGTTCTGGGACAGCTGGATAGCCATATACAGCAGAATGAAGTTGAACCCTTACATCACACCATATATAAAAATACATCGGAATGAATCAAGACCTGAATATAAAAGCCAAATTAAAATCTCTTAAGAGAAAAACAAGATCGACTTCATGGTCTTAGATCTGGAGTCTTGCATATGATGCCAACTGCATGAGCAACAAGAGAAAAAAATAGATAAACTGACATCATCAAAATTTAAAACTTTTGTGCTTCAGTGTACACTACCAAGAAAGTGAAAACACCACCCACAAAAGATGCTATTTGCAAATCATGTATCTGATAAAGATTTATACTCCATAATATAAAAAGAACTATCACAACTCAATAATAAAAAAAGTAAACAAAAAATGTGCAGACTTAAATAAATATTTACCCAGAAATATCTATTTAAGATACACAGATGAACAACAAACACAGGAAGGGATGTTCAGCTTCACTGGTCATTAAGGAAAGGCAAATCCGAACCACAAGCTACCACTCCACACCCATCAGGGGGGGTGGGGGGGGGGCTATTATCAAGCAATCCAGTAACAAGTGTTGACAAGGATGTGGAGAAACTGGACCCTCATACTTCGGCTCCTCAAAAAGTAAAATACGGAATTATCATTTGACAATTCCACTCCTGGATACACACCCAAAAGAAGGAAGGAAAATGAAGGAAAAGGAGAGGCAAGGAAAGACAAGGCTGGGAGGGCCAGCTGGTCAGATAAAATCTGACGTAGGAGAGCCGGTATCCACAGTGCAGTTCTTATTAAATTTTAAGCTTAAAAATATTCTAATGCCATATATAAATTTTTAGGTATTTATTGTTTCTTCTTAATTTGTAAAAAAATGGTCTATCTGATTGCCAAATCAAGTCATCTTTTCTTCTCAAGTTTCTACCATATATAGAATACACTCACGAGTATCATATAAAAATAATGATTCCAGCTTCATAAAAGAGAATGTTTTACATACCAAGCAACACTCTAACTTAAAATACAAAACTTTTATTCGTACACAAATTTTCAGGAATATATTTATTTTATAAGTTGAAATGTAGTCTTTAAAGATTTCAGTTTGTCTTTTTACCTGCTTAATTATGTTCATATGCTGCTTCTCTGTTTCTGCTCTTTTTCTTAATTCTTCTCTTAAATTGTCTTTTTCTGAACATATGTCTAAGATGAGCTCCTGATGCTTCTTATTTTCTTTAATTAGCCTAAATATGAAAAAGGTAGTATAAATAAAACATAATTTAAAAAGGAGACATGGAATATAACCCATTTGCAGATTAGGGTATAGATACCCATGATTAATAAATAGACATTTCTAAGTAATCCTTCTGTAATGAACCATTATACTTTGAAAAAAAATATTCTCTGGCCAGTCAGGCTATTAACATTTTCCTAGAAATCTGTATATGTTAAATCAAGTGAATATATTCAGATAAAGAACACCACACTCTTTAAACTCATGTCCTTGGGCATCTCAATTATATACTTCTTCCCTTCAGCACCTAAACCTCTTCAGATCAGCAGTTCTCAACCAGAGGCAATTTTGTCCCTTCAGACATTTGTCTGCAGACAGTTTTGGTTGCAACAACAGGGGTGGCAGTTGCTACTGGCTTCTTGTGGGTAGAGGCCAGGGATGCTGCTAAACATCTTACGCTGTATACCACAGCCCCACCATGAACAAAGAATGATCTGCCCCTAAATGTCAATAGAGCTGAGGCTGGGAATCTTGCTTTAGATTTTAAAAATATTTTAATGATATTTTACCAGTTCGAGAATAGTGGTCAATATGAAATAACAAAAGCTTAAGCAGAAGTTTTATTTTGAGTCCCCTAGGAAAGTATAAATAAAACCTTAAAAATTACCTGCAATAAGGTAAGATGCTCAAGAAGATTAACAGCTGATATTTAGGATTATTAATAACAGCTATTACTTAAAATTTATTGCACAATTACTAATTATTAAGTTTAGCTTTAAATGCTTTATTTCATTTAATGTTCAAGTCTATGTAATAATTATTATCTTTTTCATGAATTAAAAAAAAAAAACACACAACCAAAACTGAAGCCTAGGACTTATTCCAGCTCGTATAGCTAGTAAGTGGTTGAACCAAAATTTGAGTCCATGTCTAATTCTACAGCTCAGGCCTTTACATCTTCTACTTCGAAGATCTCTCACTCACCCAGCAAATGCTTACTGGGTAACCTACTCTATGTACTTCTATCACTCTACATGTTAAAAGTACGTCAGCAAACTGTCCCTTCCCGCATGGAGCTTACATTCTAAAGGAGAGTACTAAAATAAACAACAAATAGATGTATAATAAAATATCAGGTAGTGGGTAAGTCGTATTAACAAAACTAAAGGAGGGCAAGGGAACAGAGAGTAACTCGAGCTCTGATTTTAGATAAGGTAGTTAAGGTAGGCCTCCCTCGGGACCACAGGACTACAGTGAGGATGCAAGTCACACAAACATTTGGGAAAGAGAAAAATGTAGCATGCAAGTTTATTCAAGCCTTTACTTATACAAGGTGTACACTTGATTTGTTGCAGAAGCACAAGAACCACAAGAAGCGCAATAAATTTAGGAAGGGAGAAATGAAGAGCAGGCAAGCCCTAAAATTATTCTTATATGCCAAGCGCATGTCCTATATAGAAAATACTCTTATTTAAGAATTTTGATTGGGGTCTTGGAAAATAGCATTAATATTAGAAAATAGGGGAATGGATATATAAAACAAAGACATCTGGAAATAGATGCATTCATGAAAATTTAGGCCAAAGGAACTGAAAGGTAGTTTTAGAGCTAACCTGAGTCACAAAGCTTTTCATTTGGAATTAAAAGTATTACGTGTAACAAAAGATTAACCTAGATTTAAAAGACAATATCTGACATTTTTATAATGCCTTAATATACACAAAACAATCGCATCAGGTAAGTATCATCCCCCTCATAGAGAAGAAAAAGTTTTGACTCAAAGAGGTAGATTTGGCCAATGAAAAAGAGCTCGCAAATGGCAGTGGGCATCTTCCCACTCTGGGGTTCTGCCAGAACTGTGCTCACCCTAGTCTACCATGCTGAGGCTGTTCAGAGAGGATACAGTAAAAAAGAGGAATTAAATTTATCTAAAAACATTAGGAATACAGTAGAAAACTAATAACTGGTAACTAGTTTCTTTCAGATACCACATGAAAAATCCTCTGAAGCCAGACTAACCAGGCTCAGATTTTAACTTTGCCATTTACATTCATGTGACCTTGAACAAGTGCTCGATCTCTTTGTGCTTCAGGTACCTCATCTGTAAAATAATAATAGTTCATACCAAATGGCGTATTGTGAGGATTCTGAGTTGATATAGGTAAAGTGCCGGGCACATAATTAACAGCGTGTGTTTGTTGCTGTTGTTATGAAAAGTAAATCTTATCATTTACAAGAGAGGCATGAAAGGAACTGAGTCCAGATCTTAGGAAAGTGGAAAGAGGCATGAGGGATAATCTCAAAGGGAAGGTCTAAACGAATAGCAGGAAAATGAGGAAGTTAACCTAAAAAGCAAGAATGGCAGAAACACTGATGGTTCAAGTACAAAGTCATGCAGTTTATTCATAATGACAGTATTCCAGGAAAAGTATGAGTAGGCATAGCAGCCACTATGTTTGGGGGTAGCATTATAGTAGAAAGGCCCTGGGGTCTAGAACAGATTTGTACATTCGTGTTCACGGCATTATTCACAACAGCCAAAAGGTGAAAGCAACCCAAATGTTCACTGATGGATAAATGGATAAGCAAAATGTGGTATATATACATACAACGGGATATTACTTGGCCGTAAAAAGGAAGAAAATTCTGACATATGCTACAGCGTGAATGAACCTTGAAGACATCTGCTAAGTGAAAGAAGCTGGTCACAAAAAAGCAAATTACTATATGATTTCATTTATATGAAGTATCAAGAGTAGTCAAACTCTTAGAAACAAAGCACAGTTGTCCTTGAACATCATGGGGGATGGGGCATAGACCCCGAGGCAGTCGAAAACCCATGTGTAGCTTTTGACTCTCCAAACACTTTACTAATAGCCTATGGTCAACTGGAAGCCTTACTGATAACATAAGCAGTCCATTAAAAGATATTTTGTATGTTATACGTTTTATACATTGTATTCTTACAATAAAGCTAGAGAAAAAAAATTAAGAAAATCATAGAAAGAAAAAATACATGCATGGTACTGTACGTATATATTTAAATAAAAATCCATGTAAAAGTGGACCCATATAGTTCAAACCCATGTTGTTCAAGGGTCAACTGTAGAATGGTATTTGCTGAGGGCTGGGAGCAGGGGGAATGAGAGCTGTTTAATGGGTTTAGTGGATACAGAGTTTCGGATTTGCATGAGGAAAAAGCAATGGGAATCAGCTGCACAACAATGTGAATGCAATATACTTAACACTATCCAAATGTACACTTAAAAATGCTTGAGATGGTAAATTTTATGTTGTGTGTTTTGTCACAATTTGAAATAGAAATTAAAAAATAATAAAAAGACGGGCTCTGGATGCTAAAAGATTAAAGGTCATTGGATGAAGCAATGAAGGATGAGCTGGTTTGGGAAAGACTGATCCACTGGGCAGGATAATCTGAAGCAGTCAAGACTGGAAGCAAGTTATGATTAAAAGTCAATTACATATCCAGCAGTATTTGAATTATGCTATATTTTCTTCTCTGTCATCCTCCTCTGGTACATAAACTTCCTCCTCCTCTTTCTCTATACATACACACCTCCCACTCAGATATAATGTTTTAAAAAGAGAATCAGCCTGTATTTTAGTGAAGGCTTGCATGTTTTGTTTTCCTTCCTTAAAGGTTATAAAACAGTACCTCAACGTATGCATCACTTCCATCGATAAATCTAGAATAAAAATACGTGATATAACACTATTAGGAAAAGATAAAGTGAAGTTAAACTCGTCAAAATAAAAATTAACTCCACAAATACAAGAGGTCTAAAAAGAACTATACTGTTATTTACTGAGTGATAATCAACAAATTCTTCTGTTTGCTAAACTTTAATTTTTTTTAAACCAGTGAATTTACAATGGGGATTTTAAGAAAAATTATTTTAATTTTATTACTTCTCATTGTCTTTTGAATTAGTAATTTTTTACAGATTTTATTTATTTTTATTTTTAGAGGGATGGGAAGGGAAGGAGAAAGAGAAAGAAACATCAATGTGCTAGAGAAACATCCATCGGTTGCCTCTCACATGGCCCCAAATGGGGACTTGGCCTGCAACGCAGGCATGTGCCCTGGCTGGGAACTGAACCTGTAACCTTTTGGATCACAGGCTGGTGCTCAATCCACTGAGCCATATCACCCAGAGCTGAATTACTCTTAGTTTTGTAGAGCATTTTGACAATATGCTCTACAATCTTTCAAGACTGAAAAACCCAAGTTGCCTTTTATATATATATTTCTAGATATTTAATACACTTAGAGTATTTAATAAAATACTCCTTTAGGTTTATTTATTAAGATATAAAACAAACAGAAATTTTGAATCATATTCAAAATATTGACTTTATATATACACATGTTACAAAAGCTAATGCATGACATAGGTATATAAGATACACAGGATTGGGCAAAAGTAGGTTTATAGTTGTGAGTGCACAAAATACAGTTTATTCTTACATTATTACTTATTAATTATTGTATTATTTATTTGTGTTACAACTCTAAACCTTTTGCCCACCCCATATAAAAACACTGATGCATACCTATTTCTAAAATAATTAAAATAAAATACCACATTCTAAAAAAAACAGACTTACAAATTAAGTAACTAGACAAACTTGACATTTGCTTAATTATTCAGTAAATACATAGTCATTGACTAACCACAATGTACACGGCTCTACTGTGGAATTAAAAGCGGACAAGATGACGTCTTCCTTTAAAGAATGTCATCTTTAAACCCTGTGGGGAAAAAAAACCTAAAAGGAAAAAAAAAAACTTACTTCTTTATGGTGTGCTCCTGCTGCAAATACTTCTCTTGCACACATTTTTCAAACATAATTAATGCATGTTCTCCCTTGTTCATTCCATTTGGTACTTGAGGCTCTGCAAAATCTGTAGATAAGAGCTCTGATTCTATTTCTTCTAACAAATCCTCTGATGCTGAAACATTCTTTATTTTTGAAATAAGTTTCTTGGTGCAGTCTGTATCATAGGGACTTTCTGAATAAGTCTTTTGACCAGCTGCTTCTATAAATATAGGTGACGTTAACTCCGTCAGTATTTGAGTTACTGTCTGTTCTGTTTCACCTGTTTTAGACACTTGCTTTGTAGAATCTCCACCAGGAAAATTAGCTATTTGTTCAGTGTTTTCTGGGCATATGTCTGTTTTACCACAAGGATTCTCTTCTCCACCATGATCTGGAACATAATTTACCTGTGCTTCAATTTGATTATTGTGTTCATTAGGCTGACATGAAATTTTATCAAAGTTTAATGATGATAGTTTGGGCTCGTTTTCTAAGCTGCTGCTTTCATCACCAGAAAACGAGTCGCACGAGTCTTCCTTTAATACAGATGTTTTCCCAACACTCTCGTCAGAGGAAACGGAGGCTACGTGCTCTGTCTCTGACATGCTGACTGGCACCAACTTAACGCTGTAGTTCTTCAGATCTGTTCCTGGTCTTCGTTTTACAGCTAAGAAAGTCAAAACATCAGAATTTATAATGTGAAGTTTTTTTAAAACCAAGGCCCCATATGTATTTGCACATATCCCATGACATGAAATAACAAAGGCCACACATTTACCAATTATTATTCTTTTAAAAGCCATTCCTTGGCGGGGGTGGGGTGGGGGGGGAGAGTAAGAAACCCAGTCCAAGCGTGCCACAACCAAGGGGGTACTACAAAGTCTCATTCTCTTCCCTCCTTCAGTTCAGTCATACGACTCCACTTCGGATACAGTCTGGCATTCCTCAATTACCCCCGTAAGATGTTGGGTATGGAATAAGACTAGTAAGTGGAAGATTAGTGCCGAAGAATTGCTTAGAATTCCTTCAGCTCCATAAGAGGAAAATGAGTATCTCAAGAATCTGTAAGAAAATCTTGGGGAAGTAAGACAGCAATGAAAACACCAGGAGAGAATTTGCAAACCAAAGTAACAAAACAAGACACATTACCAGTTGGGGTGGTGAACACACAATATACAGATGATGTATTATAGAACTGTACACCTGAAACCTATATAATTTTATTAACCAATGTAACTCCAATAAATTCAATAGAAAAAAGACACAGTACCGATGACAAAAATTTACTCAGAAGGAAAGCTATACAATAACAAAACACAGTTTACCTATAGCCCAAAACCTAGAGCCAAGCTGAAAAAAAATTTCAGTGTAAAGGACCCCGGCAGAAATCTGTTTTTCATCCAGGCTGGGATCCAGGAAGTACCATGGTGATTTCCAAATGTGTTTATCAAGAAAAAACATTATTAGTGCAACACAAATGAAGGCCATATGCACTGCCTACGTTTTGTAAAAGCAACATTTACAAAACTAACTCAGCCACGTTAGAATACATTTGTATGCTATATATGAGGGTTACTATTCCAGCTATTTCCTGAAAATAATTCAACTTCAAAATTATCCTGAGACAGATAAATATAAAACATTCCAGCAATCTTTATAAAAACAGAGGGAATTGTCAACTGCTTTTGTCAGATACCAACACAGTAGGTGAATTACTAGAGTCATATAAAGTTGGGTAAAAATGCGGGGAGATCACAGTTTTGACAAACTAGGAAAGATATAACTCCAGATGGAAGGTAAACTTATAAAGAAACAAAGCAGAAAGGTTAAACTTTTGAATAACAATGTTCACTTTGGTCAATGATGGAGGTAGCAGTCCAGGGACGGTAAGAAGGGTGAGAGAAGACGGTCAGGTGGAAGGCTCAGAATGACAGACAGGACTGAGTTCTGTTAGGGGCAATAAATCATAACTGACTTTTAATTAAAACGCAGAATGACATGAAATAACTAGTATTTGAGGAACATTATTCTAGGAATGCAGAAAACAGGAAGAGTAATTCTAAGAAAGGAAAAGCCAACCTGTTTGTCAAATGCTGTCTTTTAATTTAGACTGTCCTTTGAGATATCGACAAATATTAACATTGGCCTTAACACTAAGAATTACCTACCTGTAAAACATATATCCAAACAGTCAAATGGAAATTATCATTCTCTTGCTGCATACATGTTATAACTAAGACAAAGTCCACACTTGTAGTAAAGCTTGGTTTAGACAATACAAATAAATGTAGTAAGTTCATAATTAAGACCTCACAAGTATGCTGTTTTCCAAAATCTAGGACAAAGTAAAATCATTCTCAAACAGGGGTATTTATACACCTCCATTACTTTCCCATTACCTTAAAGTAATTCACTTTAAGATACAACTTGGGAGTGTGTTGCTGCTGAATTTGAACTTTTAATTTAGAAAGTAATCTAAAAGCTAATGAAGGAGGTAGTTTTAAACATCATAACTAGTCCATGCTGTATCAACTGAAGTAAAACTCAGTGATGACCAAAATGTGATGGATTGCCGATAAAGAATCTTAGAGAGGAAGTCTACAAAGGCATTGTGACTCTCCAGAACAGATGGAGCAAGCAAGAAGAAACTTGATCATTTGAGAACCTGATGAAACTTGACTGTGTATTAAGGTTTAAAAAAAAAAAGCACTAAGCAAAATATTGGTTCTTAACCTCTCATCCAGCTGTCATATTCTCGAGCGTTTCAGTTCTCAACTTTATTTTCCCTCCACAATTCATCCACTTCAGTAACTTGAACCAACAACTCATAGTTGATGTCCACATTATTTTCAGTCCAGTGTTCTTGAGTTAATGAATTATCAATACCTTCATTTTCACTCGATATTAAAGTCTCCACCTGAGTATAGGCATTTCCACTGAATGTTGCACAATAACTTCATAATCAAAATGGCTTAAATCTAAAATCATAAGTATAGCTCCAATAATTGAATACTCCCAGCTAAACTTTTCTGTTAGTGGTATCAGTTTTCTTCGTCATGACTCCTTCCTTTCCTTTGTCCTTTTTTACCAATTTCACGTCTCCTACAATTATACCCTCCTTTATATTGCCACTGTCCCCACCTGCAACCCAATCCAGGCATGATCGCTCTATACCTTGGACACCCGAATTGCTCAATCTCATTCTATTCCTCCCTCCTCTTTTCCTTCCTGCAACTCCAACTGGAGGATCAAGGTTAATTAAAGGGCAAGTGACTTGAGACAGCACTAGGGCAAGTGTTACCCAACCCAAAGGAGTGGAGATTTTTAATATCATGGGCTCTGCAAAAGGGCAATTAAGGGGCCCTATGCAGTGGGTGCCCAACTGCAGAAGGGGCCAGGAGCTACAACATTGCCCCTGAAAATACCCACACACACACAGAGCCCACCATCGAGTTCAACCAGATGAATTAGAGTGAGGTCAGGGTTATCTCTTCCCTCTTTAGAGGTTCAGGTAATGAGAACTCTGTCCCCACTGACTGGGCTTCTTCCCCCCACTCCAAAAGGGCTAGCTAGAGAAAGGAGAAGGAACATACTTTACAGCCAGATTATACCTGTTCTTCAACCCAAGCCGCTGGATACTAAAAGCCTCAACCTGTCGTCAGGGAGAAGAATTGTGTTTGGTTTTTTGTTGCTTGTTCTTGTTTTTTAAAATTATTGAAACCTGTCTTAATTTCTGGAATAAGTTTTTTTTTTTTTTAGTAATCAAAAGTGGTCGAAAAGTTATGACATCAAACCAAGACATATTAAGGGACTGCACTTCAGAGGGAAGTGGAGGGGAGATGGGGGCACTTTACACAGTATGATTGGAGGTCCATTAAGGAAAAAAAACCCAAACATTTCGCATCTATACCTCAGAGTTATGGTTCCTCCAGTAGGCCAGCTGTACTGCTTTTCCAATCTCATCTCTCAACACATTCCTAAAATCCTAGTACTTCATTATCCTCTGCTAGTCCCTGACCAGTCTACTCATGAGGTCTACTCACGAGGTCACCAATATTTGCTCGCTATATTTCCATGGCTTTGCTGCGTCCACCAGAACGTCCTTCCTGTTCTTCTCTCCAGAGCCTAATTATATTTAAATGACTGACTCTAATGCCGCATCTTCCTCCAAATTGTCCCTCATCACAAGTACAAAAATGATCTCACGTAAATGAAAACATACTCCATTTATCCTCATCAAGCAGAGTCACAGCCTTCCTTGTGACCTTTCTTTTAAATGATCTCTGTACCTGTGAGGAGGAACTTCACCCAAAACTGATTCAAACTCTTCAAATCTCCAACAACGGTAACAATAAATAAGTAAATAGATCTAACAAATATATTCTCTACCACATTTACACTCATTCTTGCAAATGCTGTTCAGCGGTTCTCAATGAGGGTGGGACCCACTGGGTTTACACAATAATCTGGGGGACTGAACAGCATTTAGTGGATGGAAACCAGGTTGCAACAAGATTCATAATGTGCAAGACAGCACAGAACAACAAAAAATTTTCTCATTCTGCTGGATAGTCATCTAGGTAAAAAAAAACAAAAAACACCCCGAAAACCAAAAGCCAAAAACAAACAAGAAAACCCCTGATTTTATAATTACCTCAGCTTAGACTCTATTTTACTGTTCTCCTCCCATAAATTACAGGATGCTTAGTTTAACCTCAAAAGACAAGTGGTTTCTGTACTGCTGCTCAGCACTGTGCCCTTGACCTTTGAAAAAGTCTTCGTATAAAATGGCATCTGATAGCCACTTAGCTTTCAAACTTTGTTTTCTGATGCTTACACAGATACTAAGAGCAGGTAAAGGAGAAGGAGAGGGCTTAATGAAGATCTATGTGTATATAGGTACAAAGCCATCACCAAAGATGAAATGAGTACACGATGGTGGAGGAGGGGGCCACAACGAGCTTGATGATGTCCATGATTAACCAGGGGAGAAAACCGCTGAGTCCTCCCGTGGGCCTCCACTGGGCAACACTGACGTAGGCCAATCTGGTTGCTGTCCGGGTTTTTTGGGGGGTGGAGGGAGGGAGGGTTGCCATCAAAGCTACTGAGGGTGAAATAATCTAGAAGTGGATTAAAGGGGGAGAATGTAACACTAGATATTTGTTTACAAGATGGTTTTAGTAAGTGCTTGTATAAATTAACACTCATATGGATATAGTGATTACGATGATAGATTACAATATCTTCTGCTTTTAAAAAAATAACATAGATTACTTGGCTTTTAGCAACTATAACTCATCAGGGGAAAATAGTGTATTTAAAACTTAGCACAGCCACAAAACCCTCTGAATCCAGCACTTTCCCCCCAGAATAGTCTGTCTCCGACACAGTACTACAGGACCAATTCACACTTCTACACTGTTTCAGTGCAGTGAGAACTGGTTTCGCTCTGACTGGAGCTCATCAGCTGTAGGCAACTGGTCGAGAAACATTTTTTATTTGCCTAAAGCCAACCATTATCCACCTTGGCCTTAATTTCTTAAGAAAGAACTCACATTCCTACAAAAATATTTCCACACAAGAGCCAAATAAATGAAAACAGTCTTTAACAGTATTGTTTTCCCAGGAAATTAGCAGTATAAACAAGAAAACACTTAAGCTTATTCAATAAATTGCAAATACAAATGAATCCAATCCACAGATTTTGGTAACAGGCCTCATACAAAAGTACCAAGTCAGAAATACATTCCAAACTAGGTATCAATTCATTTACCACATACGTACTGAGCATGGATGAGGTACAGGCATTATTCTAGGTTTTGGGAGCAGAGCAATAAATAAGTCTTCTTTCATGGAGTTTACATTCTGATACAGTGGACCAATAAATATATAGAAGCTCTATGTTAAATCTTTTACTCTTTGTGTTTATAGTATTTTAATTGGGAGAGCTGTCAGTGCTACCTGTGTAAGTGTTTTTTAAGTCCAACAGAAAAATCTGACTCAGTTCAGTATAAATATTATTTACAACAAACTACAAATTTTTAAATTACAAACTGTACCATTTACGTCTCAAATAATACAAGCTGCATAGTTTTCAAATAATTTCCATTAAGATAGGCGAGTAAAGCCTGTGAGAGCATTCCTGTTTTTCAATATAATGGTTTGCCATCCTTTGAAGGACAAATACATCAAAAGGGTTTTTATATAATCCCCAAATACACTTTGAAAGCAGCATAATCAAATAAATAACTTCTCTTTCTAAGGGTTCTAACAAGGTTCTGATACTGCAATTAAAATCAGAAGCAACACATTAAATCAAAAAACATCCACAGTCCAACATAGCCTGATCACAATCCCCAAGTAAATGACTTTTAATAGCATTAACTTTAAAATACAAACATTTCCCTGAATAAAGTTTTTAAAAATAGAATAAAATAACAGAACAGAAAAGAACCTGTGTAAGAAACATGAAAACCTTGTTTCACATGATGAAAATATCTGACACTGTGAAGTTCGTAAAAGGTGAATTTATGCAAATCAAATTCTACTTTTAAAAGATTAAAAACTGAACTGGTCTCCTTCAAAGAATTCTAGATTAGTATGCTCAAAAGGAAGAAACATTTTGTAAAGTAGTCACTTTCCAAGTAAGCTTTTGGGTAAAAGTTAAGTTTAATATACTGAATTTCCTTTACATGAAATATAATCACTATATTTTAAAAGTTGCTTTTAGCCCACCAGTTTAAAAATGTATGTTATATGAGCTCAAGGTCAATTATTCCTTTGGGGGTTTGCTAATCTTTGCACCCATAGGGCAGGGTGAATTTTTCGGTTTGTGCATTATACCACAAAAAATTTTTTGGTACATGCATTACATCACACACACACACACACACACACACACACACACACTAAAAAGACTCAAGGCGATAAATGCAGCAGGATTCCCTGCAAAATAGTACCAAATCCTGTGACAGAATAACAGGAGAAACAGAAATGGTGGTCCATCAAGATTTCAGGAAAGAGAGGGTAAGGGGCTACATCGCACATCACATTATCAAGTTATATGTCGTATTATCAGCTTGGTATCTTAGGTCCATGCGATTTTATGTATCTCTAATAACTTTTAAAACACAAAGTTATCACCATAGAAATCTTATTTTGAAGTTAGTTGTACAGAACTCACAATTTGAATTTTAATGAGTCTAAGAAAACATGAAGTATTTCCTACTAATTCCCCACTCCCCCACCCTGAAAATTAAATGGAAGAAAAAAAATTGACCTACAGTTCCCTGCACAAAAACGAAGGCTAATAACCTTAAAAAAAAAAAAGATAACTTGTAAATCTGCCCAACATTAAGGAGTTCTGATTAATGTTTAAATTTGAAACTACCTTTGGCCTGGGCTTGGTTAATTTGGTATGATGTAGTTTACTAAAAAAAAAAAAAAAAATCAAATTATTCTTTAGTATTTACTACATAATCATCCCTACAGTAAACTATCAGTTCATGTTTCTTAATGACAAATAAATACATTCACAATCCAATCCTTTCCTTTGCTGAGTCTGATTTCCACTATGTCTCTATTGCCCTTTCACCTTAATATTTTTCTGTTCATTTACTTCTTAGCCCAAATAGATATTTAAAATCTCAGTAACTGAGAGAAAAGTTCAAAGGACAAATTTGAAATAATGTGATGAGAGGGTTACTTGTAAATTTCTATTATCTATGCTCCCACTGTTGCCCTGAAATGAATATTATATATAACATTCACAATACTGTAAGCTCAGTGTCTTGCTTATGAGAAATCTGAGAACTGGCGTTAGTTATTTAAAGCTAGAGATAAGAGATAAAATCGAAATTTTATTCAAAGAAAAATAACAGAACTTAAGGTTAAGGATCCTTTAACATGAAACCGTTTGATGGATTTGGAAAACGAGAGCAGATTACTAGTTATTCTTCAAAGGCACGGATGATTTTTCTAAGACTGTAAATAAGGCTGCTTTGTCCTACCATCTCTCCCTAAAGAGTGAAACTGCTGCTGCACTGTTTTATCTTCATGATGTCAGAACATAGCTGTAAAGAGATGTTTTTACATTAAATACACTAAGCAATCAACATCAGCTACACTGTTACTGTGCAGCATCAAAGAGCAACTCTTGAATTTATGGGTGTAAGACTAAAAGGTTTCGGCTAGTTACTGTACTTATTTTTTGTGTTAGCAATGAATAAGCCTCTGATATACCAATGGCACTCTGGAATCTCCACTATTTAAAGAAATCTTCAAGTTTACATGCAGGTATTCTGAATTAGCCACAGTCTTAAAAATAAAATCAATATAAACACAACCCAAACATTTCCAGGGAATGAAAACAATATAAACACAAGCAGAACATTTCCAGGTAGCTTCTTCAGTAATTATACATGTTTGCCTATTACAATGTAAAAAGGAGTTTTTAATTCTTTAAATTCTGCAAGATTTGTCAATTACTCAAAACCTTCACTGAATTTTAAATAACATGAAAAGACCATAAAGGGAAAAAAGAACGAGGCCAATCATCACTGTTTTCTATTTGTGTAATGGTGAACAAAGAATTGAAAAGTACCTGTACAGAGAGAACAGTAAACTTGATACACAAACAGATACTTCAGTTTCACTATCAATGTCTTTAGAGCCTTAATCTTTCCCACAAGATCAACACTGCAAATATGAAGCTGTAGTTAGCAGTTGGGAAGGCTACACCCACTAGCACACCTAACCACTTAATAGACCTTTTCTTTTTCTTGAATGACTACCAGCACATCTCTTGAAACACGGTTCCACTGACTTACTGTACATTTTCCTTGGAAAAACTCCCAGCCTATCACTTGGGAAGAAATAAAAAAGCTGGACATCAAGGGAACATGACACACGCACAGAGAAAACTGCCGAAATGCCTGGAACTGTGCAGTGTATCTTTACTAGACTATCTTATTCCCATAGCTAAGAAGACTATCGAATAGGACAGGCAGTTTCTAACATACTGTTGTGACTCCAAACGCCGGCCTCTTTCCACTAAACAAAATCAAGATGTAAGTAAGTATTAGCTGTACTTACTAAATTGTTAGCTGAGCAATAACCACACCTGCACTGTTCCCTAGGGCTGCTACTACAGGACCTGTAGAAGGAGCGTTACCATTTTACACGTTTGGTAGAGACACAAATGTGAATTATTCTTCCTCCTTACCAGCCAAGGTTTATCACATGCCTTGATGTCTTTGGAAGAAAGGCAACAGAAAAACAAAGGCCAGATCTCTCATATTCACATTCCCAAAGAATAGTCTTACTTAAAATCACAGTAATAGCAGCGTTTAGAAGAGCGTAGAAAGTGGCCACAACAGTAAACACAAAACACACACACAAACACACACAGTCAACTTGAACAGACGAAAAAAGAAATAGGCGATTGTCTATGAAAGATCGCAAGCAGGCGGAGCTGAGCTGCAGTTCGCATTGGGAGGCCAATTAGCCCCAATTCCGCCGCTCTCCAGGCACCGCTCAGGAGGCGCGGGCCCCACGACCCCCCTCTAACCGCGTCTCCCCTGGCAGACCCGGACGAAGGGACGGAGGGAGGGAGGAAAAGGGACCACAAATTCCGTTCCCGAGAGCCCGCCTTCTCCTATCATCCAGTAGCCGCCCCAGGATTTGCAGGACAGCGTGCAAGAGAGGCAGCTCCGCTGCGCCGCCACCGCGACTCCCAGGTCCGCCCCGGGCGCCCCTCGGGCACTCACCCCACTTCTCCGAGCCTCAAGCCGTACCCCTAATGATGCAGCTAGAGCTGCGGCTTAGGGACCAACTTTTCCATTGTGGGGTGCGGCAGACCAGGAGATGCGGGGGAAAGCGGCGGATTCCGCACTCTCCGCGCCGCAGCTTCCCCAAAGCCCCGCGGAGCTGACACATCAACAAAGATGGCGGCGATGCTGAAACCGGCCCTGCTACAGCTGAGGGGGCGGGGCTCCCTTGGGGGAGCCAATCAGGGCGGTGCGACCGGTGTGACACAACGCACCTTGGGGCCAATGTAACCTGTCTGCAGTGGGCGGCCGGCGAAGCGCCGCCTCCAGTTCCAGAGTCGCCAGCCTGGCTCTCTGGGCACCCACGCCCGAGCGAAGCCGGCTGTGCAGTAGCTAGTCCTGTCCTACCTCTTGCGCTCCTACGGAGCCAAGCGAGTTACTTCTTCCTGTGGGATGCGCTCATTGGATGTAATGCTCCACGCCCTTTGGCCCTCCCTCGTATTAGTCAGGAGCATAAAGCGATAAAAGAGAATGCGAAATTATGACTTCCCAGCTCTGATGCGCAAACCTTGCACCTGACGTAGGCGGAATCATCAGGAGTAGCTTAGCTGCCTTTCTGACAATTCATCCTTGGTAGAGGTTACCAATGGGGTTCTGGGGGTTTCCATAACACTGCGTTCCTGTTCACAGCGTGGCACCTGCTACCATTGTTTGATAATAAACTGCTGGTGCGTTTGTGTTTGGTACCCGACTGTAAGCTACTTGAGCACTGGGCATGTCCTCTCCCGGCTGGGATACCCAGCCAGCAGCATGGGTTTTGACATGCAGGAGTTGCTCAATAAGTAGCAACAAAAAGTGATTGGGTGTGGGGGAAGTGTATGGAGTACAGTGGTCTATTTGGGTCTGAAGAAGTCAGGCGAGCAGTTCCAGTTTGTGGAGATTTTGCAAACCTCCTTTGTCCAGTGAAGTAATGTTCTTGGTTCAGGGCTTCTTATGCACAACTCATGAGCGAGAATAGCTAAATCTGACTGTGGTCAGTGCAAGTGTTTGTAAAGCAAAACTGTTAGATATGACAAAGGTCTCAAGGTCTGGACAGTTCTAAATGTTATTTCTTGCTAAATGTTAAAACATAGCATAGTATTTTATAGATGCAGCTGTCAACAGGATGAGCTGATAGGAACTCAACTAGATGAAAGTAGCCAACTGCAAAGAAGAAATCAACATGTAGTTGATGAAATATTATATATAGACAATGGCTAAGCCTTCCTTTGGGGAGGCACAACTTTGTACCTTGTTTGTTTGTTTTTGAATAGATCGTTCCAAGTGGTGAACTCCTTGAGTTCAGTAACAAAACTTGCCACCATTCTGCTAAGCTTTGTTACTAACTGCTGGCAAAGTGGGGGGAGGGAGAGAGAGAATATAAAGAAATTACCTTTTAAAAAGTTGTGTAACTCTCTTCCTCTTTTGTTTTAAACAGGAAATGGCACCGCCTTCCTTAAATGAAGATACTGCATTAAAACACTTTTGTAGTTGACCAAATATTCTGAGTGAGAAATATTATTCCAAGGGGAAAAACGGAGGAAGCTTTCATCTTTTTACGGTACTCATTGTCAGTAATAACATTCATATTTTTATTTCTGAAATACATATTAGTATAAAACATAAAAGTAATTATGTCCTCCAGGAACCAAAATTTTCAGTTTTGGGGAAATGAAATACAAATATAAAATCAAATTAAGTAAAAAGAAGCCTGCCAATTCTAAATTTGAATTTAGAAATATCCGTATAAACTTACGGGGCATATTTTGTTGTAAAATAAAAAGTCTGTACACTGTAAAGGCCCAGTACAACTATCGATCCAATGCTCCAGACTACAATCTCTAAATCTAATTTCTCACCAAAAAATTCACCTGGGCTCCTGTTGGAGATCAAGAGCTGATTCTAAGTGTGGGGCAAGAAATTTGCAAGAAAGCCCAGATCTCATTGGTTGTAACAAAAAAGAAAGAAGAAAGCAAAGATAATAGAAGTTGGGTCAAAAATACTCAGGAGGCAATTTAAAGGTGCTTCCACAGTTCAAAGATAAGACAAATTTATCATTCAAAAATAATAACAGCAATTGATTGAGACATCTATTATGTTAAAAATGAGTGTGCTGAGTCTTGAAAACATCATTGATCACCTCTGGAGGACACCAAGGAATCACCATAATCTGAGAAGAATCAAGCATCCCACCTTTCCAGTTACAAACTGAACATGGATCAAATAGGTGACGTAGGAAAGTTCTATATAGATTTCCAGGTAATACGGGCAGAAGATAGACTATCACCACTTTGCAAATCCTGTTGAAATAATGGACCTAGGTAGTGATCAGTGATGAGTCTAGAATCACTAGATGAAAAGCTAATGGGAAACTTGATAGTGGATGGCTGCGGCTGACAACACTTGAAACTGCTAGAACTATTTTGATATCCCCCAAAGAGAACAACTAGATATCAAGCATCTTCTGATGTCATGCAAGAGAGCAGCAATTTTTCCACCCCAGCGCCTTGGCCACTGGTGTGCCACAAGAATTTTTAAAACATGCAATACTTGACTATTTAGTCAGGGGCACTGACCTCTTTCCACTTAGACTGTCAAATTGAAAAATGACAACAACCAACACAAAAATAGCTATCTGGTATGAATGAATCAAAATTATACCCATATTTTTATTAGATCAGCAAAAAATATATATACTTGGGTGTGTCACAGGAATTTAGTGATTAGTTTATTTGTGCCGTGAGGTGAAAAAGGTTGAAAATTGTTGCAATAGAAGATTATAACACCACCTGTGGAGTACTCTTACCAGAGGGGATGCAATCAACAAAATCCAATGTAAGAAATACTATATGATTTGTAAGAAAACAAAAGGATTAAAGGAGAAATCTCTTTTTAAAATACATAATGCAAACATAGGATCTTGTTTGGAGCCTGATTTTAACATAGCACCTATTAAAAATCATGAGATTATTTGAAAATTTTAAATAGTAATTGTATGATATTAAGAAGTTTTTTTAAAGATGGGATAAATTTTGGTGATGTTTTGTAAAAGTCATAATCTTTTAAGTATACACATTTAAACATGTATGGATGACAACATACACAGTCTCAGAAAGTAAGAAAGTGGTCAAAAAATAAAAAAACAACCTCACATTGACAGGAGTATGTCAAAGGAGACAAGAGCTGAATGAAAGAGTGCCCTATGGCAACAGCTGGAACAAATTAAGCAAGAAACTACTGTTGTGTTGGGTTATAAACCAAGATATAAAATAAATGTCATAATAATATATACAGAGAAAGATGGTTGAATATGTTAATAAATGGAGAAGAGACAGATCTCCAGGCAAATGATTTACAAATTATTTCTGTAGGTACTCTACCCTTCAGAATTGGAAACAGAACATCTCTCCCTTAGTTGTAGACTGCACATATGTCTTCCTTCTAAAGTGTATGGTATGGAAAGGGAGGGGAAAAAGAGAAACTTTATAGTAGAGAAACCTGACAAACTCTTGACAGGTGTACACAGAAAACATTGTTATAAATCACATTCCATAGGACATGCACTTGATACGATGCATTACAAATGGCACTTTACCTCCGTAGTCTTCCTTCCAATAACCCTTAACTCTGGTCTTACGAGGAAAAACATCAGACAAATGCCAGCAATAAGACATCCTACTAAGTGCCTGCAGTACTCCTGCAAGCTGTCAAGGTCTTCCAACGCAGGGATGGTAGGAGTAACTGCCACAGCTAAGAAAAGCCTAAGGAGCCATGACAACTAAACGTAATGCAGTATCCTGAATGGGAGCCTGGCTCAGAAAAAGGACACTAGATAAAAACAAAGGGAATCCACATAAACTGCGGGCTTTACTAGTAATGCATCAATATTGGTTCCTTAATTATAACAACATATCCCACTACTTTAACTTTAGTAATGTGGGAAAGTCGCTGTGGCTTTTGTGGTAACTCTGTACTGTCTTCTCCATTTATTTTGTAAATTTAAAACTGTTCAAAAAAAATTAAATATATTAGAAAGGAAAGAAGGAAGCAAGTCCTTGCCGGTAACTCAGTTGATTGGAGAATCCGTCTCCGTAGAAAAGGTTGTGAGTTTGATCCCTGGTCAGAGCACATACAAGAAGCAACCAATGGATGCATAAATAAATAGAACAACAAATCGATGTTTCTCTCTCTCCCTTCCGCCTCCCTTCTCAAAAATCAATAAATAAATAGTTTTGTTTTAAAGAAGTCAAAATTTGTTTCAAAACAATGAGGGGGATAGAAGCTGACAAAACCGACTGTGAATTGGTAATGTTGACACTGGGTGATGTATACACGAAGGTACCAGTTTTTGTTTTTGGAATTTGTTTGAGAGGCCCATAGTTTTAGATAAAGTTTTAAAAATGTTTTACTTGAGTAACAACATATAATGACTTCCCCCAGTAAGGGAAAAAATGTGATCACGTGTGTTTAGTTTCCAAGACCAGGCAGAAGCAGTGGTTAATTTTAAAAAGCTCCCAACATTTTAAGTGGTTAATGCCACCCAAGGGACTTTGGTGGAGACAGGTTTGCCCACTTAAGCTCAAAATTTGCCCTCAAAGTCCCCGGGGATGCCTTTCTAGAAAAACCTAGAACAATTTCCGCAGAGGAACTTTCTGAGCTCGCGGAGGAATTTTCTGAGGCGGTCCCTTTTGTATCATCCTGGGGTAGAGCCGCACCACCAAGGTCCCAATGCTGCTTCCGCTTCGGAGACTCGCGGAGGGAGTGTATGGATGGCTGCGGGGTGCACGTGGGTGCAGACTACGCAGGCGCCCCAGTGGTCCCTGGAGGCAAGCTGAGCGCCCTTGAAGCGCGGCTGGGCGGCAGGGCTCCCAGGCACGGGCTGACGCCACTACGGCCAGACTAAAGAGACAAGTAGAGGTCAGCGGCCCTTTTGTGTCTTTGCAGGTCAGGGATCCCAGGCGCAGGGGGAGCGAAACCGTGTGGGCTGTGGGGCTTTGGTCTTTGGGAGGCCGGACGTTGGCACTGGACGTTGAGATCGGGCGTTGAGGTGAGGCGTTGAGCAGGTACAAGGGGCGTGGAAGTAGAGGGTGGAAGGGTGAGGGAGGCCTTGGTTCTTCCCCTGGGAAGGTTAGGTCTAGGGTTGGAGGTTTTGATGGGAGGATACCGTACTGAGGAAAGGTGCAAGAGACAAATTGAGCCTCCGGGCAAGTGAGGGCCCTGCAGTAAGTATGGAAAATAGCACTTCTGGGCGTGACTCTCCAAAGTGTAAATGTCAGCTTACATTCTGTCAGGGGACCTTTTCCCTTTTCTCTCCAGAAGAATCTGGTTTGTGGATTCATTGTCTTTCATTAACTCAAAGCTACGGTGCAAACGATATGAAAAAGAGATTCCCGCACCCCCCTACCCCCGCTTCCTAGCCCCTATAGGAAAGGAAGATGCACCACAGCATTGGCTTAAATATGGGCAAAACAGCACTGGTTTATTAAACAAGTGTTTATAGCATGTCTGCTGTGTGCCAGTCGCTTTCCGGCAATCAGCGCCTGCTGTAAGTATGCGTGCCCTCTTGGCTTCTGCAGTGAGGAAGATGCTTCTGGTTCCCCTGTTGAGCCACCTGTTGAATGCGAAATTGCACTGCCTAGGGATCTGACCTGGATTTCTTAAAAATTTCAGCTGTGTACGGTGCAGACGGTGGATGGTGGGAGGATGGGTTAGAAGCAAGTTAGTTCATGTTTTCACCTTCTCAGGACTGACTCCCTTTCTCATCTGTAGGAATAACGAAATAGGGCTATTTTAATTTGCAAAGTATTTCCACCTTAAGTTGTGCAGACTGGTCCCATATGAGTGGAAGAAATTCTTTATATGTGGGAGTGGTATATAAAAGCGAAGTATTAGATATAATACCTGCTTTTTAAGTCCTTAGCACCAGCCACTGTGCTACATTGTTTACATACAGTCTTTGTGTTTACTTTTCATGATTAGGAATTATAAGGAAGTTACTACTGTTGGCCACATTTTACAGCCGCCGAATCCTAGAAAGATGAAGTGATTTCATTGAGATAGCACAGCTAAATGAGGACGATGAGACTGTTCAGACCTGGGTTTGACCAACTTTAAAGCTCATGTTCTGCTGATCCATTGAATTTCATAGCTTTAAAACTATTTCCTTTGAGTAGCCATTCTCTCTGTACCGGTTACCGGGAAGA
This sequence comes from Mormoops blainvillei, assembly GCA_004026545.1. Lineage (NCBI taxonomy): Eukaryota > Metazoa > Chordata > Mammalia > Chiroptera > Mormoopidae > Mormoops > Mormoops blainvillei. The sequence continues at coordinate 24,200 of PVJD01006565.1, forward strand.
CAAAAGCAAATTTTAGAGACGAAAAAAAGTTACAGCTAAGTAACTGCTGCAGGATTTTATTTTTTATTTATTATTTATTATTTATTTATTTAATTAAAAAAGTGAACTCATTATGGGTTTAACCAGGCTGTGCTCTCTAGGAAGGAAGGGAGAAAGCTCACATCACTGTTAGTGTATCCTGGGATGCCCCTTCCCTCCATAAGGAAGGAGGAGCAGGATTCCAGGGCAGTAAGACAAACAAAAAAGAAAAGGAAGGATTTGCCCTGAGGGAGCTTCAGGTCTTGTGAGGGTGAAAGCAGGAAGCACAGAACCAATGGCAATACAAAGCATAGGCCTTAGTTTTGGCTTTCAAAATGTATGTTAGTAGCTTCCAGTCCACTGCTATTTCACTGCATCGGTGATTCCTTTAACATAGTATTTGTCGACCCTTCTAATTAACCTCACGTTAGCTAAGGAAACACATAACTAATTACTGTGGATTTGAGGATGATCACAAATACATTTTTACTCATCACCAGTAGCATGTAAAAATTGTGGATCGTATATGGAGGAAACTGCTTGTTTTAAAGTTGGGTAAGGTTAGCCCATGACGTATCATGACCCTTGCACCAAAATTTGTTACCACTCTGTGCCTGTGTACCAGAAGTCTGCAGCCCAAAGCTGGGCAGCACAGTATTATGATATAGGGCCTGCCCCAGTATGCCCAGTGGTTGTCACAGGTTGAAGCCAAGTAGAGATAAATGCAGATTCTTACCAGTGTTCTTTTTTTGTGTTGAAATTCAGCTTTAAGTCTATATATGTGTTAAAATTTTACAGAACTCTAAATCAAAAGAGGAAAAGACAATATGATATGATAATTAACACAGTTTAAAAAACAATAAATTCCAGTTGATTTTAGGTGACTGTGAATTTTAAGTGTATTCACAGTAGTCCTGGCGACTGGAATCAAAAGCTGGTGCCTAATTGGAGTAGCGTTCAAAGGCAGGGATAGCGTGACCCTCCTGTTGACTGGCTGTCGGCCCCCGTTTGGAATCCTGTGCTCAGTCAGGGGAGTCATGTCCGTCTGTGGGTTTCTGAATTAGACCAAGTCCAGAATTGTGAGGAGCCTGGAAGATGTGTCACATCAGCAGATGAAGGACCTGGAGGAAAGGGGACATGATGGCTAACTCACATGTTTGAAAGGCTGTGGTCACAGGGCAGCAAGAAGAACCAGTTGGTGGGAAAGAGAACCGTCTTTTAAAGAACAGTGCAATACAGTTGGATGTTCAAAATGAAAGAACGTGCGAGAAGCTTCTAGTTATAGAACAGGTCTACATGTCTGTGTGCTCTGGGTATTGTAATAAAAATTCCTGAATAGGGAGAGGCCAGTGAGGTGTCCGTCTACCTCAATTTCCACAGTAGGTAGAGCTGCTTTTAAGCCTAAACCCTTATTTGCTGCTAAACGTTTTATAGAGGGTCCAAGACTGATTGTGTTATCATTGTTGTTCCCTCAAGTCAAACATATTCACTAATTCTTGGATTTTGAAGAGTTATTGTAAAACATGAAGTTTTCCTATTAAATTTCAGTGAACCTTAGCATGATGTGATTCTGCATTGAAGACTGCCAGATGTAGTTTCAAACAGTGAATTTTGTTTTCCCCGTCCAAGTTGTCATGAAAACAGTGCCATAGTTCATTTTAAATTGTTGCATCTAACAAATATCTTTTGAATACCTCATTGTACAAAGTACCATGGTAGATGCTGAGAGAGGGTTATTTTGTTTGTTAATTGTTTAAAGGTAAGACTTAGCTTCTGATTTGAACTACCTAAAATAATCTAGAAGACAGACATAACTGTCTGTAAGTAACTGATATGGGGTAGTAAGATCCCAGTCCACTATGGATTGACTGTAAGCATAATCAAATACAGACAGTCAGGATAGGCTACCTCTGGAGTTATATGCTGAATTTTAAGCAACCCACTTGAGAAGATGACTATACTCTAGTTTTGTGGTTTTTTAAAAATGTATTTTACCGATTACGCTATTACAGTTGTTCCACTTTTTTCTCCCCTTTATTCCCCTCCGCCCTGCACACCCCTCCCACCAGCATTCCCCCCACGTAGTTCATGTCCATGGGTCATACATATAAGTTCTTTGGCTCTCCATTTCCTGTACTGTTCTTAACCTCTCCCTGTCTATTTTGTACCTGCCATTTATACTTCTTATTCCCTGCACCTTTCCCCCCATTTTCCACCCTTCCCCTCCCCTCCCATAACCTTCCATGTGATCTCCATTTTGGTGATTCTGTTCCTATTCTAGTTGTTTGCTTAGTTTGTTTTTGTTTTTAGGTTCCATTGGTGATAGTTGTGAGTTTGATGTCATTTTACTGTTCATAGTTTTGATCTTCTTTTTCTTAGATAAGTCCTTTTAATATTTCATGTAATAAGGTCTTGGTGATGATGAACTCCTTTAATTTTACCTTATCTGGGAAGTACTTTATCTGCCCTTCCAATCTAAATGATAGTTTTGCTGGATAGAGTATTCTTGGATGTAGGCCCTTGCCTTTGATGACTTTGAATACTTCTTTTCCAGCCCCTTCTTGTCTTCTTTTGAGAAATCAACTGATAGTCTTATGGGAACTCCTTTGTAGGTAACTGTCTCCTTTTCTTTTGATGCTTTTAAGATTCTCTCATCTTTCATCTTGGGTACTGTAATGATGATGTGCCTTGGTGCGTGCTTCCTGGGTCCAACTTCTGTGGGACTCCCTGAGCTTTCTGGACTTCCTGGAAGTCTATTTCTTTTGCCAGATTGGCAAAATTCTCCTTCATTATTATTTCAAATAAGTTTTCAATGTCTTGCTCTTCCTCTTCTCCTTCTGGCACTCCTATGATTTGGCTGTTGGAATGTTTAAAGTTGTCCCAGAGTTTCCTCAGCCTCTCCTCAATTTTTTGAATTCTTATTTCTTCATTCTGTTCTGGTTGAATGTTTATTTCTTCATTCTGCTCCAAATCCTTGTTTTGAGTCCCAATTTCCTTCCCTTCACTATCGGTTCCCTGTATATTTTTCTTTATTTCACTTTGCATAGCCTTCACTTTTTCCTCCATTTTGCAACCACACTCAGCCATTTCTGTGAGCAACCAGATCACCAGTGTTTTGAACTCTGCATCTGATAGGTTGGCTATCTCTTCCATGCTTTGTTCTAGTTTTGGAGCTTTGACCTGACCTTTCGTTTAGGCCATTTTCTATTTCTCAGTGCACATGTTACATTGTAAGGGGCACAGCCTTAGTCATTTGCCAGGGCAGGGCAATCCACATCACTGCCATTGTCGCACTGTCTGTGGGGCAGGGGTCAGAGAGGGAACAATGCTGCTTGCTCAGCTCTCGGCCAGCTTTCAGGCACTTCCACCACCACCCCCAAACAAATTGGGCCCTTTTGGTGCTGGTTCCCTGGTGCTGCGCTTATGTATGTTTTAGGAATCTGTGGGTTTCTCCAATGAACTCTCTGAGACTTGCAGCTTCTCCCACCACTGCAGCCCCCACAGGTTTTTACAGCCAGAAGTTTTAAGGCTTTATTTCCCTGCACTGGAATCCTGGGTTGCACATCCTGTCTTGTTCTCTGGTTGTTTTTCCTGGTTTATCCTCACACGAATGTGGGACCCCCCAGTCCTCTAGCTGCCGCCTTGCAGCGCATCCTCTCTGCCCCAGCTGCCCATCTCCACCCCTCCTACCAGGCTCGATAAATGTTTCTTCTTTAACTCCTTGGCTGTCGGACTTCCATACAGTTCAATTTTCTGGCAGTTCTGGTTATTTTTGTTTTTAAATTTGTTGTTTTCCTTCTTTTGGTTGTGTGTGGAGGCAAAGTCTATCTACCTACGCCTCCATCTTGGCCGGAAGTCTGTTTTGTGGTTTAAATATTACTGTGACCCTTTACCTGATTTATAGTAAGTAACCACATGTTTGGACAAAAAGGTTTAATTTAATATGTAGTGATATTTTCACCTTTGCAGTACTTCTTTCTGTAAAGTAATTCATCCTGAACTATAGTTTAGAATATAAAAAAGACAATGAAAAAGATTCCCTCATCAAACTACTTACGCCAGAACACACTGTTACTAAATTTTTTTTAAAGATTTTATTTATTTTATTTTTAGACAGAGGAGAAGGGAGGGAGAAAGAGAGGGAGAGAAACATCAATGTGTGGTTGCCTCTCATGTGCCCCCTACTGGGGACCTGACCCGCAACCCAGGCACGTGCCCTGACAGAATCAAGCTGGCAACCATTTGTTTCACAGGCTGTTGCTCAGTCCACTGACCCACACCAGCCAGGGCTATTATTTAAATTTTAATGTATTTCATTCATCTTTTTAAATGGAGTTGTTCTTTTTTTTGAAGTTATAATTTTATTGAATATACAGGGTCTTTTTTTCTGATTTTTTTCACTTGCTGTTCTAACAGGCATTTTACAACGTTTTAAAAATGAGGCCTCTAAATATTAGTGTAATATTCTATCTAGTAGGTGCATCACAGTTAGCTTTTTTACCTAAAATTTTTGACCATTTAAAAAAATTACTTATTTTTTTTAGACGGGGGGAGGGAGGAAAAGAGGGAGAGAAACATTATATTGATCAGTTGCCTGTCTCACACCCGCAACTGGGGATGTGGCTTGACACCCAGGCACGTCCCCTGACTGGGACTCGAACAGGTGAACTTTTGGTTTGCAGGCTGGTACTAAATCCACTGAGCCGAACCAGTCAGAGCTTTTTAGCCATTTTAAATGGACATCTATACGTGCAGGATTTTTTCATTATTGAGGATTATTTTAATGGGATGATTTCTAGAAGTAGAGTGGCTAGGGATATATTTTAAGACTCCTTAGATATATAATAGGTTGGCCAAAAGTTAACATTTTTTCCCATATGATGGCTCTAGTAGCATTTAGTTGCCTTTAACTTTGTTTAGGCAATTTTGTTAGATTGTTTTGTGACTGCTGTCATATCAGCGTATATTGTTAAAAAGCTTACCAAAATTGGTGAATTTTTGTGTAGCCATTTTACTATTGAAGATGGAAGAAGATATACAACATTTTCAGTGTATTATGCTTTATTATTTCAAGAAAGGTAAAAATGCAACAGAAACACAAAAAAAGATTTGTGCAGTATATGGAGAAGGCGCTGTGACTGATCAAATGTGTCAAAAGTGGTTTGCAGAGTTTCTTTGTACTATTGACATTTTGGCCAAATGATTCTTTGCTGCGGGGCTGTCTTATGATTAGAAGACGTTTAGCAGCAACCCTGGCCTCTACCCACTAGAAGCCAATTGCAGGAGATAGCCGACATACTCAAAATAGTCAAACCCGTAAAGTTCTTGGTGAAAATGAAAAATATGTCTTTTATTTTATGGAAAAAACATAACATTTTCAGCCAAGCCAATATGTATGTATATTTACAGCCAAATTGTTTCCCAGAAAGGGCATATTAATTTTATATTCCCTTCATTAATGAGTGTTCTTTTTATTGCACCCATGCTAGGTAGAAAGTAATACATAGTTACTTCACTTCGAAATTTTTTTAATTGCAAGTAAGGTTGGATGTTTTCCCCCTTTCATTTATTGGTCTTCATCCTCTTTGCATCCTGTTCATGCCTTTTGCTTATTTATCAGTATCTGTCTCTGTTGGGCTGCAAATAACAATCCGAAGGTCAGAGCTGGAGTGAGGACTCAAGGGGGCCTCCAGGGACACCAGGCTCTTGGCGTTTTCTGCGATTTCTTATGTTTATTGTTTTCTCATTGCAACATGGGTGACAGATCTTCAGGCCTCCAGTCCATGTTGCAGAAAGAGAGGGGTGAAGGACCCTGCCTGCCAAATTTGTCTCTTTATCAGAAAAGGACAGAGCTTTCTGAGAAGCCTCACACAGGAGAACTTTGAACATGGAGATATTGTTTTGCGCACACTGGCAATTCCGAGGTACAGGAGGGCACTTAGGTCATTCAGCCACAGTGTCTGCACCAGTAACTGGATCTTTTTATTGTTTATACCACCTTTAAAAGGTATCAGATTTATCATCTTTGTATTAATACTTATTGCTTGGACCCATTAGTGTTTTTTCTAAATTTTTAACTGTCTATATCATCATGTTTGCTGTGATGCCCCTGGTGCATTTTCAACCTTACCATGTAATTTTGTTTTATGTGTGCCTTTGGTGCATAACATCAGGTTGGGTGTTTTTCTTCCTGGGTCTCTTTTTTTCCTGTGTTAATTGAGACTAAATCATTGATACTTAAATTAATTGGGCTTGGTTCTCCCCAGTGTTTGAATCCCCACCCAATTCCCCCAGAGATTATTTTCCTTTTGTAATTTCACAGTATTACACTCATTTCTCGCTGCATCCAACATTGCATTGAATAGTTTTCAGTCCGATCCTCCAGTTCAGGCGTGCTTATTGTTACAGGTGTGCTCTCCCTGGCCGTGCAGGGTCTCCCATTATAGCTGCCCATCTGCAGGCCTTCTATTAGGCATCCTCCTAGGATCCGATCCACAGAGAGTTCCCCACCATTGAATGTGCCTATGTATCTCTTCTTTATTATTTAATTGTTTTCTGGATTGTCATTGGATTAAGCAAGACCCAATTTAAAGCAGAAAATGAGATGAAAGTTTCAGGACACCAAGAGGGAGAATTTTTCTGCCATTTATCTTCTAGTAACAACGTTAAACAAACAGCATTTAGATATTACCTATGCTAGTTTCAGCTCTCTGTGATTTTTTTTTTCCTGAACAGTTTTGGGAAGATGGGCAAAAGTTTTGCCTGCAATCTGCAGACAAAGCCGTAGGTCACTACTTCAAAAAGAGTTGTTTGTCCACTTTTGTTAACATCCACTGGGCAGGACACTGAGTATTTTTAAGATTAAGAGGGTAATAACACACCAGCATAATTTCTGGATAGAGGTTTCTCGGGTGCAGTTTGCAACAATGTACGTGTGAGTGCATTATTTTCAGAGAAAGGTGCACATAGATAAGTGCTTTAAAAACAGTAGATGGAAATTAAAATTAATGGAAGTTTAACCAGAGATGGTCAATTCAGAGGTTTTGGGGAAAACACAAGAAATAGGGGTCAACTGAGGAAAGCTTTGAAGGATGACAAGGAAGGGAAGCATTTGCCAGGCAGGTGAAGGCAAGAGTATTCTGGGTAGTTTTCAGTTGGCCAGAAAGTCCATTAACGTTTTTTTCTGTAAAATAAAAAGATACATTTTTCATTTTCACCCATAACTTTATTGATTTGGATATTTTGAGTCTGTCGGCTATCTCCTGTGGTTGCGTTCCAGTGAGTAGAGGCCACGGATGCTGCTTAACATCTTCCAATCATAAGACGGCCCTGCAGCAAAGAATCATTTGGCCAAAATGTCAGTAGTACCAAGAAACTTTGCAAACTACTTTTGACACGCCTGGTCAGTCACAACACCTTCTCCATACGCTACACAAGTCTGTTTTTGCGTTTCAGTTGCGTTTTTACCTTCCTTGAAATAACAAATCATAATATGCCGAAAATGTTGCGTATCTTCTTCCATCTTCAGTATTAAAATAGCTGCACAAAAATTCACCAATTTTGATAAGCTTTTTTAAAATGCACGCTGATATGACAGCTGTAACAATACAATCTAACAAAGTTGTTTCTAATGAAGTTAAAGACAGCTAAGCACTACTAGAGCCATTGTACTGGAAAAAAAACCAAAACGAACTTTTTGGCCATCCCAACAAGTTCAGCATATTCAAGGACAGACATAGTAGAGCACCCAGTATAAGAGGGTAGGGGGATTCTGAGAAGCTAGACAGGTAGGTGATGACCCAACTTAAACAATAACTCTATTGTATTTCACCATTAAGTTGTAGGGTCTCAGTTAGAGGTATTTCTTTTAAAACATGAAAGTCCTTTTATGTTCTTTTATTTCAAAAGCTTATTTTTTTGCACTATGAGTTTTAATGGAAAATATTAAAACAGCTTAGCTAATAATGAATTATAAACTTTGATAGTTAAATTGTACTACCATTTACGAGACATAAACATGTATTCATTATTTTTGTAGACTTGCCTGAAAGAAACTTTATATGTATTTTCTGTTCTCCATTTCAGAGAAAGATTATGAAGAGGTCTAAAATATGTATAAATCAAAGCCCACCTGAGAAGTGAAATAAAAAGAGAACAATATCTATACTCAGCTGTACCGTAAGAGCATAGGTGGTTTTTAGCTCATATTTTGGGTGTGAAAGTTTAGCTTATCTCACACGATCCAAGAGCAGGTACTGCAAGACTAAAGCTGAATCATGAAAACTCCAATTAATTATTCTTAACGTGCCTCTTACACTTCTTTCCCCTGGTTTCTTGTCTTCTGTGCCTGAGCCTTGAAGGGGTAACCACTTGGGATGCTGGTGATAAATGCTCTGTGGAGGAAGTGTCGGCAAACACGAAAAAGCAAACACGGTCCTAACTACATAGACCATTCCCCTGAACTGTTTGGCCAGTACGCATAGATAAATCCAGCTATTCTGAAAAGAGAATAATTCCCTGAAGCACCTGTTCAGCTAGCATCTGGCCCTTGTTATCCATTTGTGTGGGTGGCGAGCTCAGACGCTCCAGCATGACTGGCAGAGGTGGCGGGCAGCCAGGCAGGGGCAGCGCGACTCAGGGACTACAGGGTCTGGGGACTGGGACTGGACCTGTCCAGCTGGGTGTGACAGCTGCAGCAGCATGGGAACAGGGTCTCAGACAGACCTGGCGGAGCCTGCAGAGCCGTTCCACTGCCCACGAGGGCCGAGCAGGGCATTGCGTGCCCCTTGGTGCTGTTGGGTGCTGGGAGCCCCTGTTGGCCCTGGCCCCCCAGACTGTCCTGGACTGCACCTCTGTGGCTTAAGGGCCCCTGGCCTCCAAAGCTTTTGAAAGTAAGGGATGGTGTGGGACTCTGCGATTGCTCTTTTGATATCTGGAGTTAGCCTTTGGTTGTCCTCCTGAGCCCCATTAAACTTGGAGTTTAAGTACAAACCAATAGAGCCATTCTCTTCTTGTGCCTATAGGCCAGGCTTTGATATCATGGTTATATCTGCTTTAGAGTTGTTCCTGAGAGTTACCTGTTACGTAAAAAGGAGTTACCTGGGCCTGCAGTGCTTTTGCTTCGTAATTAAAAGTTACCTTTTAAATACATTTCTTCCCTTAGACTTCTGTGAATGTTAAATTACCACTTGATGTGACATCAAGAGATAATTTGGAGGCATCTACTTGTAAAATGACAGAGTCATTTAATTTCGAGAAAAATGAAGGCAAGTTTCCACCACATGATTCTTTAAGAAGCCCTGGAGGACCTTCTACCCACCCAAATTTCAGGTTGAAAAGCCCAGAGAATGGAAATAAAAGAAACAATTTTTTGTTTTGTGAGCGAACCAAACAGTATTTGGCTCATCAGGAAGACAATGCAGTGTCCTCAGACCCTAATTACATCAATGGAGAAGTGGTTAAATCTGAAGGGGACAGGAAGACATTGCCAACAGGTGGGTGAAAACTACAGGCTTAGCACTACTTATTCTGGTAGTTTCTTTGACTTTTCATATATATATATATATATATATATATATATATATATATATGCGCACGCGCGCACACACACACACACACACGCCAGTGGGTTGTTAACACAGTAGCTAAATGGCTACCATACAGTATTTGCGTTGAAATATTACTTTAGAAGGGAAAACCAGTTATCAACTAGCCACCTTTAGCTAGATTAATCAACAAAAAGATTCCTGGGGAAACAATGTCTGCAGATGAGCTTGGTTCCACCGAGGAGAGCTATATAATTTGGGAATGCAGAGAGCGAACACTTTGACTTTTTATGGGAGTTCTAAAAATAGGCCATATTTTAAAAATACAGTACTGTGCCGACGTCATGCACATAATAGCTCACAAAGATATTTCTAAGACATTAACTTGTTTCATTTCACTTCGAAAAAAAATATTCTTTAGTCCTAATTCTGAAAATCTGCTATTTAAGGAGGCTGGACCCTGGCAGATATTAGCATCTTTGAACCTATGTGAGATGCGGCCTTTTAACATAACGGAGATGTAGTTCTCTGAGTGTGGCCTTTGGGCCTCTGGGGTCTGTCAGTAGGTCAAATCTGTTTCTCTGCTACTGTTAAAATACTATCAACTCTTGTACAATAGTTATGCTGACTTTACACTGCTGTGCAAAAACAAGGCGGGTAAACTGATAGCACTTTATTAGCTCAGCTTTGGGCAGGGCCAGCAGCCCGGGCTAGTGACCATCGAGTTTTTCACGGCCATCCACTGGTAGTTACTACAAAACCAGAGATGACAGTTTTACTTAGGAATGTCCTTGATGAAGCAGGATGAATTATTAATAAATCTTGACTAAATAATTTGTTAATATATTAGTGTTTTGTGTGACAGAATGGGCATTACCCCCTCACTTTTGTTGCATATTGAGTATGAAAAGCAAGTGTGGGATTGAATTGTGGGCTGGATGAAAACCTTTTTGTGGGGAACGTCATTTTTACCTGAAAAGAATGACAAACCAGGGTTATTGAGACTTAGATATCTCGCAGTAATTTTCTCAAAAATGAACTAAGTGAGCCTGTCACTTCAAGGAAAAGAGCTGACGGTATTTTGTTGCTAAAGATAAAATTCAAGTTTTCAAGCAAAAGTGAGAGTTTTAGGAAACCTGCATCTATCACTCTGAGCCTGACAGCTTCCCAGTCCTTAAAGACTTTTTTGGTGGGATACGTGGTGGCATTAACACATTTTTTTGATATGGTATAATGAAATATGTCGACTTTTGAAAGATCTGCATAACTCAGAGTGTCCCAGTCTTTTCTGAATGCCCAGCGCATGGTGTTACATCGTCATGCATGGGTAAAATGCATTTTAAGTGCAAGAGAAATCAATGGATTCTAATACAAGTATGAAGTTTGTTGATATGGTTTTAGATGCCACATTGTGACTACCCCTTAAAATGCCACTTGACTTTTGGTGTGAAATTAAAGGAAAATTACAGTTATCTGAGAAGGCCATTAAATTCTTACTTTTTGCAACCATATATCTATGTGAGGCCAGATTTTCTTCAGGTTCTTCAGTCCAGGCAACAGGTTACAACACACAAATTGTGAAAGCAGATACACAGATCCAACTGTCATTGGTTAAGCCAAAAAGCTGTGCAAAACTGTAAAAAACAGGTGCCACTCCTCAGGGTTATTTTTTCCTTTGGAAAATATAGGAATTTTCCCCCTCCTAAAACCTATGTCAACATGTAATGCATTTTTAGTTTTTAAAGTAAATATTTTTAAATTTTTAGTTGAAATTTCTAATTCTTAGTTTTAATTTCTAGTAAGAGCATATATTGATAAAATAAGCCATGTAAACAAAAGCTCTTTGAGGTCCTTAGTGATTTATAAGAGTGTAAATGAATCCCGAGTCCAAGAAGTCTAAGAATTACTGTCTTAGCGAATGGAGAAAAGTTCCCAATGAGAGGAGTAGCAGTCAAGGAAATTTCAGACAAATATTTATAGCGTAGTTTTCAGACCATAAACCTTTATGGTATAAAGCCTTATTATTTGAACATTACCTAATTATGGCATTTTACATTTTCAGGAATAAATTACTATTCAGCTTTTATTAGGCTTTATATTTTTCCTCCCCAGGAAACTCAGTGTCACCATTAAATGTTGGAAGTGATTCACCACCCGAAGAAGCAAATAGTGTAAGTTATGGGTTCTTTTCCTCTTTGGTGTCTTTGTTGGGTAAAAGACTCTAAACATGTTTTTGTATTACAGTAATAAAGAACTATTCAATGTTCAGGTATTATTTAAGGTCAAACTTCCTTTTCTGTAACCTAGTACCTTTTTTAAAAAAAATCAGCCTTTTCTTTTTAGGTAATTGTGGGTCGACATACAATGGTAAGAAATAATGGAGATCTTGTGTAGCCTTTAACCAGTCTCTCCCTATGGTAAGAGGCTGCAGAACCGAACAACATCACAGCCGGAATATTGACCTTGATCCTCAAACTACAGAACATTTCCATTCCTGCAAGGAGCCCTCGTGCGCCTTTCTTATGGCCATATTTACTTCCTTCCGTAACCCCTGGCAGCCAGGAATCTGATCCATATTTCCAAAATACGTCATTTCTAGGATGTTACATAAATTTAATCAGTTGAGGATTGGATTTTTTTTTTTTAATTCAGTGTAATTATGTGGAGATCCATCTAGGGATGAATCAATAGTTAGATTCTTTATATTGAAGAGTAATATTCCATGGCGTGTTTAACCATTCTTGCATTGAAGTATGTACATCTGGATTTTTTCCAGTTTTGAGATAATAGATGATACAACCAAAATTGGTCTTCATGTGCAGAGTTTTATGTGAACATAAGGACTTTTTTTCCCCAGGACAAATTCACAGGAGTGCAGTTTCTGGGTCACATAGTAGTTGCATATTTGGTTTTTCAGGAAGCTGCCGTACTCTTTTACATTCCCGCTGAGAACCCGCAAGCAATCTAGTTTTTCTGCATCCAGCACCTTCGACAGCATTTCCTAGTGTTAGTGTTTTTAGTTTCTCTGTTCTCACAGGTGTGTGGTGGTAGCTCCTTGTGGTTTTAATTTGTGTTTCCCTAATGGCTAATGATAAACACCTTTTCATGTGCTTGTTTGCCATCTGTGTCCTTTTTGGTGAAATGTTTCTTCATGTCTCTTGTCTATTTTCTTATTTGTATTGTTACTTTTTTACTGCCGAGGTTTGAAAGTTAGTTATATATTCGAGATTCTAGTTCCTTGTTAAATGTATAATTCACAAATATTTTCTCCAAGTCTGTAGTTTGTCTTTTCATTCTCTAATTGGGGTGTTTAGCACAGCAAAGTTTTTTAATTTTAATGAAGCCCTGGTCAATTCTTCCTGTATGGATTATGCTTTTGGTGTCAAGTCTAATAATTCTACTTTAGATGCAGGAAAAAAATTGAGGTTTTTTCCAAAAAGTTTTATTTTTAAGATTTACATTTAAGTTTGTGGTCCATTTTGAGTTAATTTTAAGTTATAAGACTTAGGTTGAGGTTCACTTTTTTTATTTTTTTGCCTAAGGATGTCCAGCTGCTCCAATACCATTTGTTGAAAATACTCTCTTTCTTCCACTGAATTGCTTTTGCACTTTTCTCAAAAACTGGTCATATTTGGGTGGGAGGGACTATTCTGTATTCTCTGTTCTTTTCTATTGCTTCCAGGATCTATTCCTCCACCAATACCAAACAGTACTGGAACTATGTACATAGGTCTTGAACTTGGGTAGAGTTATACTTCCCACTTTATGTTTCTTTTTCAAAATTGTTTTAGCTAGTCTAGTTCTTTTGCCTGTCGGTATATAGTTTTAGAATAATCTTGTCTAGATCTACAAAATATCGTGCTGGGATTTTGATAGGAATTGTATTAAACATATATACCAATTTGAAGATTATTTACATCTTTTACTCTGTGGAATCGTACAATCCATGAACATAAATCTTTGTCTCTCCATTTATTTAGATTTTCTTTGTTTTCTTTCTTTGCAGTTTTCAGGTTATAAGTCCTGTCCATGAATCTCTTGTTCCGATATTTCTTCCTTTATCATTTCCTTTATGTTTAGAGAAATTCCTTTATGTTTAGAGAAATTCCTTTAACCATTCTTTTAGGATAGATCTGCTGGTGGCAAAATCTCTTAGTTTTATTTGAGATTGTCTTGATTTCCTTTTCATTTTTTGAAAGAAATGTTCCTAGATAAAGTTCTTAGTTAACAGTTCTTTGCTTTCCACACTCAAAAAGTGTTGTGCCACATCCTTTTGCCTCTGTGGTATTAGATGAAATATCTGTTCTTTTCAGAATTGTTTTTCCCCGCTGTATAAGATGTCATTTCTCTTTCTCTGCATTTAAGCTTTTTTGTTGTCTTTGGCTTTAAGAAATTTGACTAAGGTGTGTCTTCGTGTGTAGTCCTTTGAGTTTATTCACTTTGAGATTTGCTCATCTTCTTAAATTTGTAGGTTTATCCAAACTTTGGAAGTTCTGGTCATCATTTAGTTGAGTACTTCTTTAGCCCTGCCTTCTTTCTCCTTTTCTTCTGAGACTCTTCAAAGACATGAATGTTGGGCCTTCTGTTATAGTCCCATAGGTCCCTGAGGCTCTGCTCGATTGTACGTTCCCCACTCTCTTTCCTCTCTGTTCAGATTAGGCCAAGTTTTATAGTTTGATCTTCACATTCACTTTTTCTTTCCTCTGTTCCCTCCATCCTGATGTTGAGCCCACCTGTCGTGTTTTGTTATTGTACTTTTCTATTTTAAAACTTTCATTTGCTTCTTCCTTATATCTGATATTTCTTTTCTGAGACTCTCTCTTCCTTTGTTTCAAGGATATTCATAATCGCTTGTTGAACTATTGATGGCTGCTTTAAAATTTTTGTCAGATAATCTTACCTATCATCTTGATGTTAGCACCTTTTCATTTTTTTTATTCACTTATGGTTTTCCTGGTTTTTAGTATGACAGTTCTTTTTTCTAGTGAAACAGACATTTTGGGTATTATGCTATGAAACTCTGCATGTTATGTACATTTTCTGTTTTAGCCAACTTCCTCTGACACTGCTCCCTCAGGAGAAGGGACCCTGCCAGGCATAATAGGTGTCCGGGCTCCCCACTCAGCCTCTGTTGACACCAAGGGGGTGTTCTTGCTGCAGGATGAGGGTGGGGTGAGGTGGGGAGAGAGTCTGCAGGCCAGAGGCAGGTTTGGAAGTGGAAGGATTTGGAGACACTCATTACTGTTGAAGGGTGCCAAAAGGTCCTAACTACCCCCTAAGTGTCCTTTAACACCACCCCAGTGGTGTCAGGTTGGGGGTGTGGGGGTGACACTTGTTACTGCCAGATGGAAGTCCAGGCTCCTATGTGGTCTCCACAGGGTAGCCATGCAGGGATGAAGTGTTGGCTTCCTACTCTGTTGGGCTTCTCAGGTACCACCCTGGTGGGAGGGTGGGCATCTCTTTATAGCCTCATGAAAGGGAGAGTCTCAGCTACCCACCAGCAACCCACTACCCAGTAGCTACCCAGCCTCAGCTACCCGCTCAGCTGCCCACCAGCCTTTGCTGGTGGCAGTGGAACCACAGTTTTTTCCGTGAGGTTCGTCTAGAGTACTGTAGTAATTGATAAAAGTTTTTTGTCTTGCTGGGCTGCCCATTTCCTGACCTTTGGGCTAGAAAGAGCAAGCTTTTGATTGGGGCTTTTATGTCTGCACCTTTTGGTGTTTCCGGGTTACTGGCTTTTCCATGTATCTGGGATATATGAGGGAAGAAGAGAACTTGGGGACTCATCGCCATGTCCTTCTGTGGGTCCCCGGGTTCCTAGCCTGTCCGCTGCTGCTGCCTTTCAGAGTCAGCTTATGTTTCTTTTACATGTAAGCCCAGAGTTTTTATTTGTACTTCGTGGGAATAAGAGGGAAACATAGATCTTTATCTTCCCAGAAGAGGAAATTCCAAAGCTAGTATCTTTTTAAATGGTACTACCAAGTTTTAATATTGCTGTTCTCTTCTCTTTTCTTAATAGAAGCCTAGCAATAATGTGTCTCCTGCAAAGTCAAAAAATATATACAAGTTGGGTCACAATTCCTTGTCCATAAATAATCCAGCACTCTTCAACTCCTTAGGACCTCCTTTTCGGTCAACTACTTGCCATCGCTGTGGCCTGTTTGGTAAGCATGTCGCTGTCAGTTGTGTTAGATGATTCCTCTATGTATTTGAAAACTATTTTACAGGAAATTTAAAATATATTAAGTATAAACAGAATAGTGTAGCATATACACAGCATATACCCACCTGTCAGCCTACTACCATTTGTTCATCCATACTCTCCCACTCTTGCTGCTGCTTTTCCTGCCTGTTTTTTATAGTTGTTTTTTGAGATAAAACTCCCATGCATTGAAATGCACAAACTCACACCCCTATCAAGAATATAGAATTATTTCCTTCTTTTCAGAAAGCTTCCTCATGCCCCTTCCTAGTCACTGTATTCCCTAGAGGCTACCTCTGGTGGGTTTTTTTCCCACCATACATTATTTTGCTAGAATTTCATTCAAATAGAATCATACAGTATGGACTCTTTTGTATAAAGCTTTGTTCATTTAGAATGATATTTTTGAAATCATCCATGTTGTTACATGTACGCTAATAATTTTTGTTTGTCACTGAATAGTATTCCATTGTATGATTATACCACAATCTGTTGTGTTTTTGTTTGTTTCTCTCAAATTGAGAGAAACTTCAATTTGTTGTTCCACTTACTTATGCATTCATTGGTTGTTTCTTGTATGTGATTGACTGGAGATCAAACCCGCAACTTCGGCGTATCGGGACAATGCTCTAACCATCTGTAATACCTGGCCAGAGCCACCACAGTGTTTATCTGTCCTTTCGTTGGAACCTTTTGCTGTGCCTGTGTTTTGACTGTTATGAATATAGCTCTCTGCATATTTTGCAGAAGTTGTTGTGAGGCCATATGTTTCATTTCTCTTGGGTACATACCTAGGAGGAGAATTGATGAGTCAAAAGATAGGTGTATGTTTAGCTTTATAAGAAATAATCAAACCATTTGCAAAAATAGTCTCATTTTACATATCCATTGGTAAAGAATTATGGATCCTTCATATCTTTTGTCTACGTTAGGGGATTTCAGTCTTTTTACTTTTAGCCCTTCTTGTGGGTATGCAGTGTTGTCTCATTGTGGCGTTACTTTGCATTTCCCTCATAATCAATGATCTAGGGCAGTTTTTCACATGCTTACTAGCTATTTGGATATTTAGCGCCTCTGTTTTTTTCCTATTTCTTTTAACAGTGGAGGCATTTGAGGCCAGCTTGGTCTTGTTGAGGTTTGTTTGTGTTTTCTTGTTTTTTTTTTTTTTTAAGATAACTTGTTTTTTTTCAGCCTGGATACTGATAGGATTTTTAAAAATACTTTATTTCAACAACTTCCTGGGTTTTTCTAGTTGTGATTCTCTTTGTTGTTTTTGTTGTTGTTGTTGTTTTTTAATGGCACAAGGTAAGCCATGTCAGAGTCTGCTCGCCCAAGTTTGCGTTCACTGCCACAGATTTTCTGTCTCCTTTGGTTGGTCCTTTTGTAACGTGTGCTCTGGGCTCTACTTTAGGAAAGCCAGGTGTGTTTGCAGGCCTCCCTCTCTCTCATTTCCGTCTTCACACTCTCCTTTCTCTGCGGTTTGGGAGAGCTAAGTGTAATCGTAACAATTATAAACAGCATAAGCCTCTAACTTTAAGCATTCTTGATTGATCGTAGAATGCTATTTGATATGTCTGGTCTCTGAAAATGTCTTACTCTGGGCAACAAATATTCGGAGTAAAATGTTATGGGCTGTGTTCTGTAGGGTCGCTGAGGTGCTCACAGTGCAAGCAGACGTACTATTGCTCCGTAGGATGCCAGAGATGGGACTGGCCAGAGCACAGCATTGTGTGCAAACCCGTGCAGCACAAGTAAGTGTGTGTGTATGTGTATTTAGCAGAGAATATTTAAACAACTTTTCTGATAGTGCAGAGATTAAACCAGGTAAGCAGGCCGTAACTATGCAGAAATATTGCTTTGCACTTACTTGTTGAGGTCTCACATAAAGGGTACAAATCAAACGTGAACAACAGCTCTGCAAATTTACAAGTTTTCATGAATATAATTTTATTAGGCTGGACGTTTTAAGAGTTAAATCCTTAAGTGACTTTTCTTTAATGATGAGAGCTTCAAAAAAACCCTTTTAATTATGTATACTGAACTAAAGTTTACTAAGGTAGAACTCTGACAGTGCTTCTTGGATTATGATTTTGAAGCACACATATCGTACTTGTGTGCTGTTTACCAGTTTACCAAACAGTTTCACACATGTAACCTCATTTGACCCACAAAACTATACTTAGATGAGGAAGGGGTCACCTCCATTTTACAGAGAAGAAAACCGAGGCTGGGAGACCAGGGCTCTGCCCCTTTGGTGCAGCAGCTTTCAGAAGACGCGCTCCTGTGTGCGTGTGGGTGGCGGAGGGTTGGTGGGGGGCACTCCCTAGACAGTGCTGAGTTGTTTTATTGCGTTGCTCGTGTGATCCTGTCTGGGAGAAGCTGTTTTTCTGAATTTTGTTGGTTGAGAATTTAACATACTTGTGGTCCTTACTCTTAATTGGCTCTGTACTGTATTATAATCAATTGCTTTATTTCAGTTTCCACAAATTTAAAGATAAATCACCTTTTGAAACAAAGAACATGGAAGTGAAAAATGAGGTATGATATAGATTTATTTCTACATTTCACCAGTGTTTGTTTAAGAACAAAAGTTCCCTGCTGAATAAATCTGTACACCCTAGTGATTGATCTGGTGACTGTTCGGGGTCACTGAGAACTGTTTGCACCCAGCCTTTTTCTCAGTGCGAAAACTCTTGGACTAGAGAGAGAATCCCTTCCTTGCGGCCCCCGCATTGCACGTTCTCCAGCCTCGTGTCCTGGATTCTCATGGGACCCAGTTATCTAATGAGCATTTTTTCTATTAACACCTTCCTTCAGTTTAGATAACTGTATGGACTAAAATATTCATAATCTGAAGAATATTGGTTGTATCCAGCTCATTTATAGATCGTTTTTAGCCTTATCTGGCTAGTACTTAAAAAAAAAATTGTGCACGTCTCAGGGGTCCCTGGGAGTTTTATTCTGTGCAGGGCTGTGAGAGTAGATATTGTTCCAAGACAGGATGCCATTTCCCTGTCTGTGGGGACAAGTCCTCAGGTGAGAGGCTGGAAAGGCAGGCTGCGAGAAAGGAGTGCTGTGCAGAAATGTAATAAACTGTGAACTCTCGGACCCTGTCAAAAATAGATATAATCTTCCTCAAGTAGTTATTCCTCCAAAAATGTTACCAAGTGCAAACTTAAACCACCCCCATCATTTTTAATAAGCCCAACATTATCTTCGTCATCATGGCGTGATTCCTGGGTGACCCCAGCGCTGTGTCCATTGCCTGTGGACAGCGAGCTTTAGGGACTCTTGAAGTGTATGCCGTTCTCTTATTCAGGAGTCAGGCCGTTTTGACCTTGATTCCGGCAGATAATGGCCACAGTATCACGGAAACGCGTGCATGTATATAACTCACTCCTGTGTTTTTTCCAAACCAGAGTAACTATCCACTTGAAGTTACCAAAGAAATAGCCATTTGTGCTGATAAAATAATGTTTTCTGATTTGAGAAGCCTACAACTCAGGAAAAACATGGAAATAAAGGTATTTGTTGTTTAATTTTCACAGGCAGAGATCCAAAGAACTACAGATTTTATTTCCTTGTTTTCTATTTTGAATTTATAAGGTAGCTACAAAATAGAATCTGATGAAATGGATAAAGATTGCAAAAACCGTCTGAGACACTTGTGTCTTAATTATGAAGCTTTAACAAATTCATATCTGCTTGTGTTCCTAGTGAATTATTACATCTTTTCTGTCTTTGAAAGGGCACAGTTACTGAATTCAAACACCCAGGTGACTTTTATGTGCAGTTATATTCTTCAGAAGTTATAGAATACATGAGCCAACTCTCTGCAAGCTTAAAGGAAACATATGCAAATACAATGCATGAGGACGATTATATTCCTGTTAAGGGGGAAGTTTGTGTTGCCAAGTACACTATTGACCAGGTAACCTCTATTGAAATGCATTATTTAGTAAGGTGTTTTACTTTACTTCGGTCCTGTCAACTTGACACCAGAGCTTTCAATGATGCATTAGATGGCTTAAAGGCGAGACTGGTCAGACCTCTGTTTTCATCCTCTGGCAGTATTCCAGGCTCTGTTGGGCTACCTCCCCCGCCCCCCCCCTCCCCCCCGCTAGCCTGCCCTGGCTCTTCACAGGCTCCTCAAGGGCTGGCTGCAGGCTGGCTGCTAGCCCCAGAGCTCGTGTTTATTCGTGTAGCTGAACCCGCAGTGTGTCATAGAGTCTGTTGGGCTAGAATAGCTTGGCAATATTTGTGGATATTAAAGTGGCCTAATTAGACAGTTTTAGGGATTTCTTAGCAAGATTATTAGAAGTTATGTTAACTTGTTGATTGAGTGCCCTGAAATAGAATAGCCTATCCTTTGCATGCTCTGTAGATTGGTTGAGAATTTTTAAACCTAAGATTGTGAAGTGCTCTTTGGAATTAGAGGACCATTTTATTTGATTTCAGACCTGGAACAGAGCAATAATACAAGATGTTGATGTGCTGCAGAAGAAGGCACAAGTCTTATATATTGATTATGGAAATGAAGAAATAATTCCAGTAAATAGAATTCAGCAACTAAACAAAAACAGTGATTTGTTTCCTCCATGTGTGAGTCTCTTTTACTTTGTAAATTCCTGATAGGACCCCAAAGGAGCTGTTTCTAATGTTTTGATGAATGCAGTATTTGCTTGTTCTCTCCTGCTGTTAGTACCTATAGGCATATCTTTTTATACATAAACACTCGCCAGTTTTCGTGGCCACTTTAAGTGCTACCTCAGGTGAGAAGCTGTGAGCATTTTCAGGCACATTTCATCAATCTGCTCTTTAAAAATAATAATTTTTATATGTATCACACTATTTGAAAATGACCTGAATTGATGTGTAATTGAGGGATAATTATTTTCCTTTTATCAACTGCTCAAGTTTTAAATCCCAAAAGTCAAAGCACTGTGAAAAGAGCATCCAAAGAGAAAAATAATTACACATGAAATTGTTTATTTGGTTACTGCTTTTGAAGAGTTTTGATCATTTTTCTGTAGGAAGCACATTATCTTATAAAATCATCACATAATTAATTAGAAAAAGTCATTTTCAAATACTGACTTTTTTTTTTTTTAGTAATTTGTACAAAATTTTTCAGGCCATAAAGTGCTTTGTGGCTGGTGTTATCCCAGCAGAGGGGAATTGGAGCAATGATTGTATCAAAACGATTAAATCACTGATAATGGAGCAGTACTGCTCTGTAAAGATTGTTGACATCTTAAAAGAGGAAGTGGTGGTTACCTTTGCTGTGAATGTTATGCTGCCCAGTTCAGGTAAGACCTGACTCTTTCTTTTTAAATGGAGTACTCGATATGTTATTTAGTGTCTGCCTGTTACTCAGAGAAGGAATAGAAACATGAAGGGAGGCCCAGTAAGCTCTGCCCTGGGTCGTTCAGACTGCGATTGAAACCGTGGCCTTGGCCCTGCTTTTGCAGCTGGCTCTTTGTTAAAGCCATAGCACAGATTCATAGAACGCTGTGGATTAAAAGGCGAGATCTGTACTTCATACGGGTAACTATATTATTTTTTTAATATAGCCACAATAATATCTACTCCTAATTTCTGCCCCTTTACTGAGGAACTCAGAAATTTCTCCATGAATTCATTCAGTCTTACCATCATTGCTTTTTCTTGGAACAACCTTCTCAGAGCTGAATTTTGTTAGTATTGAGACTGTAAGTGGATAACGTTCAAGTTGCAGAAGTGGAAACACTTTGGAATCCTGCTCTGCCATTCTGGCTTTATGTCGGTTCGCAAAGGGACTTTTTAATGGTGTGCTTATAATGGACTCTGAGCCCCCAAGGTGTCACTCCTCTACTTTCAGAGGCTCAGGGTCGGTTGGTGACTTGGTAGAAAGTACAGTTAATCCTGTCGTAAAATTAAGTAAAAAAGCCTGTGTTTTTTTCCATTGGTACATATGTTTATTAAGACCTCAGAGAACAACCCTTGTTTCAGCCACACCTCATGTCCAAGAAGTAGTAGTCTTGTGTCTACAATTCATTTTTCCCCCATTAACAGTGGTCTTTCTAAGCACCCCAGTGTGGAGGTGCTAAATCTTTCATGTTAATCAGAACTTTGAAGTGAAATCTTTTCATTAAATTTTCTGTCAAGCAGTGATGGGAATTTTGTCTCAACTTTTAAAGCTGGGCATTACTAAAACATATTTTGCACATGGAAACTGAACTAGTCAGAAATATGCTAGTGTATTAATAGCTATAATCTCTCAATCATGTAATTATGACTCATTTGTTTTGTATTTATGCTTTTTCTTAATATTTAGTATATATCTTAATGTAGATCTGTTTTCTCAATCACTTTTAGGAAAACTCATCGACCATGTGCTTGTGGAAATGGGATACGGCTTCATACCTGAGGGACAAAATTCTGAGAAGCAAAGTGCAGGTCAAAGTGAGTGCACACCGTTGCTAGCAAGCCCACGGTAACTTAGCTACTGAGGGGTGTCTTCTCTGCTGAACAAAAAACACAACCGTCACAGAGTCAGATTCATGGAAATGCTAACTGTTCTATAAACTTTATACATGAAAGGTGATGTTTTTTTACTTAGTAATACCCATTTGTATTTTCCATCTTCCCTACCTAGTTTTTTCCCGGTCTTTCAGATTAATCCTTGATAAGCTAAGTATCGGAGATTACAAAGTACTAAATATAATGCTTTGGGTTGAGGGATAGTTAGCTGACATTTCCTTAGTTTAATGTGTTTTTCTTCCTTATTTGGGTATTAACAAACAGGGCTATAACATTCTGTTCTAGTAGGATGGTGTTTCTTTTTAACTTTTTACTTTTTATTTGCATGTGTATCCTTTTCATGTAGTTTAATGAGAACCCAGAAGTTTTGCTGTGAGCACTTTATTTTCTCACTGCCTTGTCTTGCGTGTCCTCTAGACGTCTGCTTTCTCCTTCACTCTGCTCCCTCGCCAGTTACAACCGTGTGCTTCCTAACCGTGGGGGTGTGTTCTGAGACAGGTGTTGTGAGGTGACTGTCGTTGGGCACGCCTCATGCAGACGCCTCCGCAGACCTGGCCGGTGCCGCCTGCGGGCTGCTCGTGCTGCCCTGGCGCCTCCCAGGTGTGCGTCCGGCAGCATCACCACAGGCTCGGGGGCCGTGCATTGCGCTGTGATGTCACAACATCACAGGAGTTTTTCAGCTTCTTTGTAATCTCACAGGACCACTGTGGTATATGTGGTCCGTCGTTGACTAAAATGTTGTTATGAGGCGCATGGCCCTACTTTATTATTATTTAAATATATTTTATCGATTGTACTATTACAGTTGTCCCAATTTTTCCCCCTTTGCCCCCCTTCCACCCAGTACCCCCATTCCCTCCAGCAGTCCCCCCTTAGTTCATGTCCATGGGTCGTATGTGTAAATTCTAGCATGTTTCTGCTCATTCATCCAGAGTTGATCTCCAGGTTAATGATGCCATGGTTGGACTCATCTGTCACACAAACTCACTTAATTCATCCTTGAGTCTACCTTCTCCTTCGCCTCCCATCTCTCACTCTGATTGGTCGTGAAGTCTTTATTGATTCTTCATCCCAAGTGTCCTTTTTGTATGTATGTTTTTCTTTCTTTTCCTATTACCATTCTTTTTTTCTGTTTGGTTCAGGAATCCTTAACATTCAAGACAATTGCAACAACTCTTCTGATTTTTATTTTTTTGTCTCCTGTCTGTATTCTTATACTACTGCCTACGTGACATCCCTAAAACACAAATCTTGGTGTGACACCCTGCTGAAAAGCTTTCGGTAGTGCTTTGCCGTCTGGAGGAGAAAAGCCAAACACTTCCTGGTCTAATAGCAGTCATGGTTGAAACCAGAAGTGTTGGTGGTGTCTTCGGGAGAGTGTGGAGTGAGGGAGAACAGTGAGAGGCCTACAACATCGTGAGAGAAGCTGTGATGGGAGGGGTGGGAGGACCATGGGGAAACGGTTGCCAGAGCACCAGCAGGGCAAGGGCTTCTGGGAGGCAGTCATCAGGAATAGCAGATGCCGCAGGGGTATCAGCGGAAGGAACAGAAATCACTGAGCAAAACCTGCTCTATGACTGCACTGTGGCGGTGCGCGGCAGACGCAGATACCATGAGAACGAGGATGTGCAGGGCATGGGGGGCGTACCTGGGAAAGGCTCCTAATCCAGACTTGGAGAGAAGCCTTTTCAAAGTGACACTGCACTGAGCAGGAAATTGCCAGGCTGCTGGCGACCGGGGGTACTTTGACGAGAGGGGCGGGGAAAGAACAGCACCCGCCAAGGCCTAGAGGCCCGAGAAGTTGGAAAATTGGATTACTGAAACCAACATGACTTATTTTTCTGTTTTCTGATGAGGTGAGCCTGAAGATGTTGGAAAAGTGACCGCTGAAGACAAAATTGTTGTAGACAAAAGAGACTTAATCCCCAAAGTGTTAACTTTGAATGTAGGTGATGAGTTTTATGGTGTGGTTTCCCACATTCAGACTCCAGAAGACTTCTTTTGTCAAAAACTACAAAGTGGATGTAAGTAAATTTTCTCAATTTGTGCTCTCAAGATAACATACTTGAAGAGATTCAACAGGCAGAAATGACGATGTGTAGGTGTGTATTTTTTTCATTTAAGAAGTGATCTGCATCCACAGATAAACTTGCTGAACTTCAGGCCGCCCTTCGCGAGCACTGTGGTCAGGCGTCTCCTCGCTCGGATTTCTACCCGACCATCGGTGACATCTGCTGCGCCCAGTTCTCTGGTGAGGAAGGAGAGTGTTACTGAATTCTTTGCTATAGTTGAGTACATACAGAGGAGATAGACTCTTCAGTTTGCACTGAGTGGCTCTGTTTGAAACTTGAATATTAAAGTGCACCCATTATGTCTTTAAATATGTCCAATTAAATTAAATTGAAGTGTGTAAGGGAACAGGGCCCATGAGAGTGTGCACAGCGGGGAGTGGATAAAGGAGGTCTCGCTGTTTTATCAGCCCTGCAGTTTTTGGAGATTGGCGCCGGTAATTCTGTTTCCATCGGTATGTGAGTGGGGGGAGGGGCCAGCTAGGAGGGGCCGTGTCTTCACCAATGTTCTTCGCACCAGCCAGAGGGCCTGCCCGGCAGCCCAGAGCTGTCGGGGCACAGCCTCTGTAACTGCACACGTCTGGCCCTGGATAACTCGGTTCTGTTATTCTTGGCTGGAGGGAGGTCCAGTGGCCTCACAGAAGGGGAGATACAAGCAGACCTCCAGGAAAATGATGGCTCTGTCGTTGGAGCCTGGTTCACTCGTACCGCCAGGCATTCTAACATTAGCTCTGCTTGATGCCTTAGCAGGTGGTTCATGTATTGAATGAGACCTAGTGGATTGACGTGACCGAAACATGTTCTTTGTCCTAATGAGCTAACTGTCTACTAGGCAGTTGAGACATGGAAATAAATAATGACAACATACAGCATGAGTAGTCGGTGAGGTAGGAATAAAGGTGATACTGTAGGAGTTGAAGTTGTCCGTTAAGCGAAGATAGCAATGTGGATGAGCATTAAGGTCGGTATTAAAATGTACAAATGACTGTTTCTGAATTGGGGAAGAAAAGTTTTTGTTTGCAGCTGCATGGGAAAATCATTTGAGACCGAGTTTCTTTTTCTCAGAGGATGATCAGTGGTACCGGGCCTCTGTTTTGGCTTATGCTTCCGAAGAGTCTGTGCTGGTCGGATATGTAGATTATGGAAACTTTGAAATCCTTAGTTTGAAAAGACTGTGTCCCATAACTCCGAAGTTGTTGGAATTGCCCATGCAAGCGGTAAAGTGTGTGCTGGCAGGTATGAAATTTTTATGATCCACATATTCTTAAGCTACAGAACCTCAAGGAGCAGTGTTAGAATTGAAACTGAGCTACTGATAAGATGAAGGGCTGTGTGCAGACATAACTAATCTTTGTGTAAGAGCATTTCTTAATAGGACATTTAAGAAACACTAGCTGTAATAAAACAAAATTTAATGTTATGAAATTGAGTGGTGGTTTTTTTTTTTGCTGTTTATGGAGCCTGCATCATTAATATCACAGAAGCCTATTAACTGCATGAAGCAGAGGGAAACCCACTTGTAAAAGCAATAGGAACATTGCAGCACGTGCTTAGAAATCGCTGTGTGTGTAATTTGTCCCACTGACAGCGGGATCTTCTTTCCATGTCAGTAATAGACCTCCACAGCCTCCATTCAAATGTACCCTAATTTAGCTAGTTATTTCCAAGTTTTTGCTATTAACAGTGTTCTTTTAATTACGTTTTACGACTTGTCCAAGATCATTTAATTAATCTAGGTTGCAAGATGTAGGTGTATTGCAAAACACGTCCTCAGGAGAAACAGAGGGGTCAGTGGGTGGGCTGCTCTTCGTGTCTGTGGTTGTTCTTCATGAGGGCTTAAGCTGGTAGACACATCCGCCAGAAGGGTGGAGGCAGTTGGTTCCTTCACACCCTGGTGCACCAAATAGATACTGCGTGAGCCAAAAAGTTCGTTTGGTTTTCTTCTGTCAGATGGCTCTAGTAGCGTTTAGTTATCTTTAACTTCATTTGAAACAACTTCGTTAGATTATATTGCGACAGCTGTCATATCAGTGTGTATATTTTAAAAGACGTAACCAAAATTGGTGAATTTTTGTGTATCCATTTTAATATGAAGATGGAAGAAAATGAGCAACATTTTTGGCATATTATGCTTTATTATTTCAAGAAAGGTAAAGATGCAACTGAAACAAAAAGAAAAGATTTGTGCTGTGTATGGAGAAGATGCTATGACTGTTTGAACGTGTCAAAAGTGGTTTGCAAAGCTTTGAGCTGGAGATTTCTCACTGGACAGTGCTCCACAGTTAGATAGACCAGTTGAAGTTGATAGCGATCAAATCAAGACATTAATGGAGAACGATCAGACATTAATGGAGAACAATCAGCATTATACCACGTGGGAGATAGCCAACATACTCATTAGCCAAATCAATAAAGTTAATGGTGAAAATGAAAAATGTGTCTTTTATTTTATGGCAAAAACTAAATGAACTCATGGCCAACCCAGTATTTCTGTATTATTTCACCTTGGCCAATTTTGATAAGCTGAACATGAAATTATTTTAATTTGCTTTATTAACAGTGTGACCAAATACTTTTTTGTAGATTACTTGGCTTTTCTATTTTATGAACTAAGCATAAGCTTGGGGTTGCTGATCTGTAAGTGCCTTTCAGTAAGTGCTACAAATGTTTATCATATACTAATGTATATGATTCTTTCGGGATTGTTTTATACTTTTGTTTATTATTTCTTAACAGCGTTATTTACATAGACAGATTTTACATATTTACAGAGACATAATTTACATAGATCACAAAATTCGCTGTCTTAGGTATATAATTGATTTTTTTTTAGTAAATTTACCAACTTGTACAATTATCACTATAACCCAGTTTCAAAGCTTTCTTTCACCTAAATGAGGTCTCTTATGCTCATTTATAGTTGATCCTCCCTTGCCAAGCAATCACTAATCTACTTTCTGTTTTTATAGGTTGGCTTTTCTGAATATTTAATATCAGTGAGTTTGTTTTATTTTTACATAGATGTATGGAAGCTTTTTTTTTTCGTAATTTTGCCTTTATTTTTCTGTTTAGAAAATCCTTCTGCTCAGATGGAACTGTTTGGTTCCAGTGTTTGTCACAGGTTACTTAGATTGACCTTTCTGGAAATTAGAAGCAGAATTTCTAAATGCTTACTGTAAGAAATATTTTAACATCCTTTTAAACATACTTTCTTAGGAGTAAAGCCATCATTAGGAATTTGGACTCCAGAAGCTATTGGTCTGATGAAAAAAGTTGTACAGAACCAAATGATCACGGTGAAAGTGGTGGACAAGTTGGAAAACAGTTCTCTAGTGGAGCTTGTAGATAAATCTGAGACACCTAACATCAGTGTTACTAAAGTTCTCATAGATGCAGGCTTTGCCGTCTGGGATAAGGGGAGAGTGACAGAGAAACCCAGTGACATGAAAGAAGCTAGTGGTAAGTAAAATGTCAACCAGACAGTGTTCATTCTGGAGGTCAGATGGCTTCATGAATGTGTGAGTTCTCATACTTTGAAAAAGAATTATGTTGAGGACCTGTCGTCTTTTTAAATCAAGCATTTAGCCCTGGCTGGTGTGGCTCAGTGGCTTGAGTGAGAGCCTGCGGACTGATTGGTTGCTGGTTTGATCCCTGTCAGGGCTCATGCCTGGGCTGTGGGCCAGGTCCCTGGTTTGGGGAGCATGGTAGGCAACTGATTGGTGCTCCCATCCTCTGTCTTTCCCCCTTCCCCTCTCTCGAGAAACAAAATCTTAGGAAAAAAAATCAAGCATTCATCTAAATACATTTAAGAGTGTGTTTAGGAGCTGAAAACTTGTAAGTTTTATGGGTCACTGGTAGCTAAACATATTTAGTCACAAATGTGAATGAATTTGAAATGTGAAATTCATTGAGGGTAGTAATGGTTAATTGTAATACTGGTAAACTTTCTTATAAATTCACTAAGAAAATCATTGAAAATTCAGTTCTTCCAAAGCAGATTTCTCAGGCCATTTGTTTTTACAAAATGTTCATTTATTTTCACAGCTCCCTTGGATGTAGAAGCAAAACTAACTCCATTGGCATGGACGTGGGTTGGACTTGCTGTTAACCAAATGGTAGATGTTGTGGTCTGTATGATATATAGTCCTGGAGAATTTTATTGTCACGTGCTGGAAGGGGATGGTAAGCTGACTCTTTCATTTATATATTTTTTGCAAGTACTTTGGTGTAGATAATAATTCAAGAAGAGTTTACTGAATGATAAAAGTACTGTCTTTCCAAGAAGGGCCAAGTAGGTATTTGTACTTTCAAGACAGATTTGGTTATATTTAGTCCTTTTATTCCATGTTAAGCCCTTATTTCTATTTCCAGCGTCATTCCTTATATTTAAACCAGTTTAGATTTTACAGAATGTCTCCTAAATTCAGTTTTTTAAAGAGGATTTTATTTATATTCAGAGAGAAGGGAAAGGAGGGAGAAAGAGAGGAAGAGAAACATTGGTGTGTGAGAGAAATATCAATAGGTTGCCTCTTGCACACCCCAAACCAGGGACCTGGCCCGCACCCCAGGCACGTGCCCTGACCGGGAATCAAACCTGTGACCTTATGCCATGTGGAATGATGCCCAGTCCACTGAGCCATGCTGGTCAGGTCTCCTAAATTCTGTTTGAAAGTTAGATTGTTGATTTCATTGAAATACAACATACATATAAATGAGTGCACAAATAACAGTGTGATATAAATTATGACAAAGTCAAAACACTTGAATAACCGGCATGTCAGCCAAGAAATTAGACATTACCAGTCACCTGAAAGTTTTCTTTATGTCTCTTCCTATCACTACCCTTTCCCTCTTTTCAAAAGTAAATCCTACCCTGCCTTCCACTAGCATAGATTAGTTTTTTCTGCTTTCGAACTTTATAAAAATGGAATTGTACAATATGTACTCTTCAGCGCCTTGCCGCTTATTTTTCATTGTTTTTTAGACTAGGCCATTACTTTTTATATGTAACTGTTGCTTGTTTTTTTGGTTGTTGTTGCTGCTGCTGCATAGTGTTCTATCGTGTGAATGTACTGCAATTTATTATTTGTTTCTGCTGTTGGACATTTGGGTTGTTTCTGGTTCTGAGCTATATTATGATGTTGCTATGAACATTCTGGAATAATTCAGTGCACGTGTGCACGTTTCCATTGATTATGTACTTATGAGTGAAATTACTGGCCATGTATGTGTATCAAAAGGGTATGTGTATTTTCAGCTTTGATCAATGAGTGTCAGTTTCCAAAGTGAATGTGATCGTTGTTAAGTGTGCTAGTTGCTGCACCTGCTTACAAACACTCTTTTTTGTCTTTGTCCTTTGAGCCATTCCAATGCGCATCTTTGGTTTTAACTTCTCTGAATCTTTGTTTTTCTCTCTGTCCGTTGAGGATCTTAAAGTAGATAGCTAAGCTCCTGTCTGGCTCCCAGTTTGTGAGATTTGATATCTCTTCATTCAGAGTCATCTGGTAAATGGGACACTATTTCATATAAGATAGAATTCAAAAAAATTTTAGTTACTTTTAATTTATTTTCATAGGTGATTTACAAACATATAGTACAAAATTAAAAAGTTACAAAAGTTATAAGCATATGGTACAAAACAAAAGTTACAACTGGTGTAGCTCAGTGGGCTGGGTGTCATCCTGCAAACTCAAGGTCATTTGTTCAATTCCTGGTCAGGGCACATGCCTGGATTGCTGGCCAGGTCGCCGGGTGGGCTCTAGTGAGAGGCAACTGATCGATGTTTCTCTCCCTCTCCTTCTCCTTCCTTTCCCCTCTCTCCAAAAATACATGCATGAAATCTTTTTTAAAAGTTACAGTAGAGTATGTAGTAGAAAGTAAGTTTTCCATTTCCTCCTCTCAGTTTTTTAAATAGCTTTTCAGAAGTACATACTCTATACAAATGCTTATATAAAGTGTATGTATCCCTTTTTATGTAGGCATAAATGGTAAAGTACTGTCTATATTATAATTCTTGCAGTTTGCCTTTTTCTTCCATTCTGTCTTGGACAGCAGTTCACATAGTGTTTTCTCTCCTTTTTAAAATACACTTTCTTTTTTGGAATAATTTGAGGTTTACAGAAAAAGCTCCAAAGATGGCACAGAGAGGTCCTGCACACCCTGCACCCAGCTTCCTCTAAGTTAGCATCTTACTTAATTGTGCATTTGCTGCAACTGAGATGCCAACATTGGTGCATCATCATGAACTAGACTCTGGACTTCACCTAGATTTCGCTAGACGCCCTTTTCCATTCCCACTGATACACTTTTCTAGGATCCAGTCCAAGACTGCATATTGCTGCTGTTTCCACTCTTTTTCATGGTTACATATGTTTCACTGTGGATTTGTCCTCATTTAATTAAAACTAGGTGTGGATAACTAAAGGATTAGTGTTTACCAGCTTTTATTAGTAAAACAGTGCTTGTACTCTGTGATTTTATTTCGAGAGTATATCCATGGGACAAACTCCTGAAATTATTTAAGTCAGAGGATATGTACGCTTGTGCTTTTGAGAGACGGCTCTTCAAGAGGTTGACTGAGCTCATTCCCACCACTAGTGTACGAGAGTGCCTTTCCCCACTGTTTCTAATGGCGTGCCCTTAAACTTTCTTATTTTGACTTTTCTGAGAGGTGACAATTTGAACTTATCATTTCATTTCCACTTATGTTAATGGGTCTTTGCCACATATTTAAATGACACTCGTTTCTCTTTAACTTCTTTTGTGTTCAGACCCTTTCACTTGGCCTTCTGAAGCCCTCTGTGGCCTTGTGTCTTCAAGCCCATCTCTGGTGTTTTCCTTAGTGGTTTGCCACCCTGTGTCTTGCTTTGCTGGACCATACTCCCTATTTGGGAATAATTTGAGATTTACAGAAAAGTTGCAAAGATGGTACAGAGAGCTTTTGTACTCCCCTTACCCAGTTTCCTCTATAGTTAACATCTCACATAATTTTGGTACACTTGTTACAACTAAGAGACCCATCAGGTGTTTTTTTGGCAGCTTAATTCTGTACTTGACCTCAGAGCCATTTGTTCCTTCTGGAACACCCTCTCCTTTTCTATCAAACATGTCATACTTCAAAATTCTGTATGAAACTTGGCACAACGAGCTCACCTCTCCGTCTTTCCTTTGCAGACGTTGTCTCTGCCGTAGCACTATGTATATCGCCTTTCCTCTCTGCACGGGTCTGTACACTGTTTCCTCGTCTGTGCGCAAAGTGCATGCTCTGCTCGCCTGGCGACAATGCCCCAGTCATGTCACTGTGCTCAGCAAGTCGTTAGTATGGAGTTTACTGAGAAGAAGAACTAAATAGTGGCTTATTTGTCTGACGTTTTAATAAGGAGAAGGGAAAAGCATTTGGTGTACTTAATAGTTGTTTTAGGGATGTATATGAGATTTTATGATTAAAACAATTTCCAGCTTTAAAGAAAAATCTCTGTTCTGTGTTTTTTAAATATTAAATGCTGTATGTGTATCATATTTTCAGCTTTAAAGAAACTCAATGATTTGAACAAATCACTAGCAGAGTTTTGTCAGCAGAAGTTGTCTAATGACTTTAAAGCCCAAATAGGGCAACCTTGTTGTGCTTTTTTTGCAGGTAAGTTGCATTTGGTACAATCTTGACTTCACCAGAACTTTTGTTTCTTGACTTTCAGCTCTTATTTTTTTATTTCAATTTTTATTGACTTTATCGGGGTGACATTGGTTAATAAAATTATATAGGTTTTATGAACCCTTATTTTTAAAGTATATTTTCTTCCTGATGTCAAAGTGATTATTTTTCACACTTGACATTAAATGAATGCTTAAGATGATGTCTTTTTCTTCTCTCTTTGTGACAAGGAACCTCCAAATGATACTTTCGTACCTAAACTTTGTTAAACTTTGCTAAATCCTTTTCTTTACAGAATTTCTGGTAATATTAAAATAAGTTAAATAATGGATGATCTCTTTAGAGCATATTTATTGGTCATCCTGTGCATATTTATTTTGAAAATAAATTTAACTTCATTGCCAGACTTTTTCTACTATTTATTTTTTATATTATTTTGCCAAGAAACAAGTAAAACAATCTGTCAGTAGTGGTGAGAGTACTGGAAGTCTTCCAGACTGACAAACATGTTCAAGTTTACTGTATTACCTGCATATTCTGTTTGTTTAAGGATAGGTGGAGAATGAAATCTTTAATTTATATCATATGTAAAAGTGTGATGCTGTAAAAATTTTAGAGAGATTCTAAAAATTGAGTACTCTTCTTTTAGGGGGTTGCGAATGAAAAACTAAAAGGCATCATCTGTGGAAGAGAGCAGATTTATCAGCTCCTAGACAAATGATGCCTTTTTCAGGATAAAATTTCCAGTATTAACAGAAGGGAAATATCTGGTGTTATGAACTTTGTGTTAAACCCAGGTGATGGCAATTGGTATCGTGCCATAGTCAAGGAAATCGTACCAAATGGAAACGCTAAAGTGCATTTTGTGGATTATGGAAACATCGAAGAAGTTACTGCAGATGAACTTCAAAGGATCCCGTTGGAATTTCTAAAACTCCCCTTTCAAGGGATACAGTGTTGGTTAGTAGGTATGATACAGAATAAGAAATATTCTTTACAGTCTCCTAATACTTAGAGTGCATAAACTTCTAAGTAATAATATCTGTAATTGTAATACTTTGTGTAAGTTAGAAGATCTTGCTTCATCATATAAAATTTCAAAAAGTATTTTTTAAATAGGGATTGCATTGAATCTATAAATTGCTTTGGGTAGTATGGACATTTTGATGATATTAATTCTTCCAGTCCATGAACATGGTATATGCTTCCATTTGTTTGTGTCTTCCTTAATTTCTTTCTTCAGTGTTGGGAAGTTTCAAAATGTCTTTTTGAAGATACTGGCCAGACTTACTGTTGATGTCAGAATAGGGAAGCAGCTGCTTTTCTATACTTGTGTTGGGAGTGAAAACCGATGTCTTCTCATGAAGCCATTTTGCTTATAATAATTTATCTCAAAGAAATAATCATGGAATTTCACAAAAGTCACCTACAATGAATCTCATTAATTGAGTACTTAATAGCAAATAGTAACAGATAGTAAAATAGTAAAAATACATTACTATTTGCTATTATTAACAGCAAGTATAGGTTAATTTGGTATTTTTTGCTGCTAATAATAGCAAATCAACCTGTCCAATCAGTAAGAGAAGATTGGTTAAATGATACTCCATATAATGGACAATGATAGTACCTATTTCATGGTAGTGTTGTGAGGATGAAATAAAATGTTCAGAACAGGGCCTGGCCCTCAGTAAGTTCTATTTACCTTTTTGCTGTTATTATATGTCATTAAAGATGATGTCTAATATGTGCCACTGAAATGAAGGACTGTTCATGATTCACATGAAGAAGGTGAGCTATGAAAGACAGAGCGCACCGTGACTGAGCAGACAGACTCTGGAACCCTGTTAGCTGGGAGGCCTCAGGCAAAGTCCTGAAACTGCCTGTGTTTTCTATTTCCAATCTGCAAAATAACAGTAACTTCCTCAAAGAGTCATGAAGAATCAAAGAGCTAAAAATATAAAAAGCACTTAACAGTACCTGGCATTATACCCATAATAGCTATTATTATTACTAATATTTATTTATAAAAAGAAATGAGTATATTTGTGCAAGTGTGTATGTCCATAAAAATAGTGGAAGGTTGGATACCGAAATGTTAACAGTGGTCGTGTCTGGAAAGAAGACATTTTTCAAGTGTTCTTTTGCTTATCTGTTTTCTTTCTGCTTATTTTGCACTAAGTATATTTCAGATTATAGCTTTAATTACCATGTTTTATGTCAGTGCTCCTTAATGTGGCCCCCGAACGAGTAGCAGCAACATGAGAACTTGTTAAAAATGCAGATTCTCATTCCCCATCCAAGATCTACTAAACTGAAAACTTGATGGGGCCCCAAAATCTGTTTTAATAAACCCTCTGGGTAATTCACATGCACACTCAGAAGTTTGAGAATTACTGTTAGAACTAAGGGTATAAGCCACAGTTATCCAAGAAAAATAATTTTTGGCTATGTAAAATGACATTTTGTGTAAATTATTTTTCTTGTATTGATTCAAGGGAGAGGGGAAGGGAGGGAAAAAGAGAGGGAGAAAAACATCGATGTGAGAGAGAAATATCGATCAGTTGCCCTCTGCAGAAGACACCCCAACTGGGAACTGAACCCGCAGCCCTTCAGTTTGCAGGACGATGCCCGACTGAGCCACACCGACAAGGGCTACAGTGACAGTTTAAAATTATCATTAGAAGACTGTCCATAAAGATGAAATTGAGTGGTTGACATCTTTACCAGCATACTGGGTCACTCATGGTTGTGTATGTAAAAGAACGCAAAGGTAGCTCCTAAAAGGAGTCATGCTAGTTTTGCCTATTGGGAAAATGCCAGGTGAAGATACGTTCGTGGGGAAGGTAAGGAGAGGCCCTGAGCAGTATGTTTGCAAATGCGTTATTGGTACCTCAGGAATGAAGGGTGTAGATACAGAGCTGAGTGTTGAGAAGAGGTACTGAATGTTGCTGATCTAATAGTATACTTGGCAAGGACCGAGTCCTGGGTATTACTGAAGCAAAAATATTGTCCAGCTTGGGCGCAGGATTCTCTTTAATGCTGTTCTTACTTGCCAGATATACAACCTGGAAACAAACACTGGACCAAGGAAGCCATAGCAAGATTTCACATGTGCGTTGCAGGAGTAAGACTCCAAGCACGAGTGGCTGAGATCACTGAGAATGGAGTGGGAGTTGAACTTACCGATCTTTCCACTTGTTATCCCAGGATAATTAGTGATGTTCTGATTGAGGAACATCTGGTTTTAAAAGCTAGCTCACAAAAAGATTTCGCAGAAAACAGACCCGTCAGTAAACAAGATCTTCTAATCGACACCCCAGGGCATCGAGGTAAAATTTTCAAGCCATTTATTTGTTATTTAAATTTATGTTACCTTTTGTTTTTATAGGCTGTGAAACATTTTCTATTCTGAATGACACAATTTTCCTGCAGAAATATGCTTTGTGGAAATAGATTAATAATAGGCTATTAAAGTTAATTTAATAGTTTAATAAAACCATGTTTCAATAAACTGTTCTACTCATTTTTAATGTAGTTACTTATCAGGTAAACTTGTGTCATACAGCTCTGTATCCCTTAATGTTTGAATAAATTTTAAGAGTTATATTAAGTACACTACAGAAGTGTAGCTATATTACAGAAGCACAGTGCCACAAGACTGCAGTAGTTCAAGGATTCTCATTATAGATTGGACTTTTTTTGTAATGCCCACAGAATCCCTCAAATTAAATAGATTGTTTTGTGAAAATACAGATTTTCAGTTTGGGAATTTGGGAATGTTGATAATTGGCAGCTGATAAAAAAAAATGAGTGAATATATTACTGGGAAGGAATATTAAATTGGATCTCTTTCGTGAAGACCTGTGTTTGGTATGTTTTTAGCCATCTCTTCTGCTGAGCAGTGGAAGACAATAGAATTGCCAGTTAATAAAACTGTACAAGCAAGCATATTAGAAGTTATAAACCCAAACTTATTTTATGCTCTACCAAATGAGATGCCAGGTAAGAAATAAAAATTTGAGACCTATTTATAATAACCTTTTTTTAAAATTATATTTTATTGTTTACGCTGTTATAATTGTCTCCACTTCTACCCCCCAAAGCAGTTCCCACACTGTTGTCCATATCCATGGGTCATACATATACGTTCTTGTGCTGATCCTTTCATCCAGTTCCCACTCCCCTCCAGCAGCTGTCAGTCTTCCATGTATCTGTGCTTTTGCTTCTGTTGTGTTTGTTAGTTTTGTTCATTAGGTTCCACATATAAGTGAGATCATATGGTATTTGTCTTTTCACTGACTGGCTCATTTCACTTAGCGTAATGCTCTCCAGTTCCATCCATGCTGTCCCAAAAGGTAAGAGTTCTTTTTTTACTGCTGCATAGTATCCATTATGTAAATATACCGCAGCTTTTTTATCCACCCATCTACTGAAGGGCGCACAGCCTGTTTCCAGATCTTGGCTACAGTAGATAGCACTGCTGTGAACACAGGAATACATATATTCTTTTGAACTGGTGTTTCGAGATTCTTAGGATGTATCTCCAGAGGTGGAATCGCTGGCTCAAAAGGCAGTGCCATTTTTAGTTTTTTGAGGAAATTCCATACTGTTTTCCACAGTGGCTGCTGCAGTCTGCATTCCCACCAACAGTGCATGAGGTTCCCTTTTTCCACATCCTCACCAGCACTTGTTTGCTGATTTATTGATGGTAGCTGCTAATCTTTCTAACTGTAAAATCAAAGTGCTTATCTGAACTCATTAGGAATTGAGAAGAGGAGGGTAATGATTTTGTCTCACTCAAGGTTTTAAGGAAAATTTATTTTAGTAACACTAAAAGCAAATTTACTTACAGCCCTGGCCAGGTAGCTCAGTTGGTTAGAGCATCATCCCTGTACGCCAAAGTTGTGGGTTTGATCCCCAGTCAGGGAACATACAAGAATCAACCAATGAATGAGTAAACAAGTGAAACAGCAAATTAATGACTGTCTGTCTGTCTGTCTCTCTCTCTCTCTCAAATCAGTAAAAAAAAAATTTAATTGACTTATAAAAACACAAGTGTGAACATGAGTAGAATGCCCTGCATTCAACACCTACTCAATCTTATCTTGATAATCTGCAGCTTTTTATAACAAAACAATGTCCTTACTGTATTACTTTTTGTTTAAAAATATATTGTTTATATCGAACTGTCTTCAGTAAGTTAACCTACAAACATTTAAGAGAATTTGAACCAAACTTTTTTATATTGAAAGAATATTTTGTAATTTGTCTGTAATTACAGTGTTACTGTATCTTTAGAAACTTACAGAAATGTTTTACACTGGACCTAATCATGAAGAAAAGTAGCATATAAGTATTTTGAATGTTTCTTTTTTGTTTCATGGAAGCTTACTAATTAAGTCTTCTTTTCAGTGTTATTTGAGTTTATCCTTGTAGTGTTAGAAGGTGAGTTAGTACAAGTTGGGTGGTGGCTATTCAGAATAATTTGCAGGTACTTTAAGGCTGAAAACAATAAAACTTTTTTTCAAACTGTCAAACCTAGAATTGTGGCAGTGCCAATAACTGCTCTTAAATTTATCTACAACATTAGAAATAGTCATCTTTAATCTGTATAGTAGAAAGCAAGGGTTTAGGATTATTCGATCCTGATGACAACATATGGTATGACAAATTGGAAGTATTTCTTTATTAACTGTGGGCATACTTCAGAGAGAACATGGTTCAATTCCAGACCACTGCAATGAAGCGAATATCATAATAGAGCAGGTCAGACAAATTTTGTGTCCTGGTGCATATAAAAGTAATGTTCACACTATACTATAGTCTCTGAAGTGTGCAATAGCATTGTTTCTAAAAAGAATGTACATATCCTAATTGAAAAATACATTATTGCCAAAAAATGCTAACCACCATCTGAGCCTTCAGTAAGTTGTAATCTTTTTGCTGGTGGAAGATCTTACCTTCAATTTGTAAAAAATACAATAAAACTTGGTGTGCCTGTATAACACATTCAGTGAAAAGTATACCAAACAATGGTAAAAATACAGCTTAACTAAGTTTCCATAGAGTGAACACACTAGTATCACAACCCCAGTCAACAAGTAGCCCCCCAGAGGCTTCTCTCTTGCCTCCTCCCAGCATTGCACCCCTTCGGCACAAGATAACCAGTAGTGGTTTTATTTATTTTTTAAATATATGTTCTAATACAATTTTTTTGAGCCATTAGAGTTGACATTCTTTTGTATACTATATTTAAATAGTAGCATTGAAAATCTTCACAACAGATTGTTTTTACATATTTCAGAGAATCAGGAAAAACTGTGCGCGTTGACAGCCGAACTGTTAGAATGCTGCAGCGCCCCGAAGAGCCGGCCGCCCTACAGACCGCGAGCAGGAGAGGCGTGCTGCGCCAGATACACACGTGAGGCTGCTAGGGAAGGCGTGCGAGCGGGAGTGTTTCTCCGTTCTCTTTTGCGTGCGATTATGTGGATCATGCTATTTTAGATGCATATCTCATTTGGTTAGAAAGAAAAATTAGAGACACGGTCATGGTTTTAATTCATATTTAGAGTCATTCAGCTTTTGTGTGCCATAACCACAGGTCACAGTTAGGCAAGGGTATAGGTGGAAATTTACAAATCTGTCAATACTTCTAGATAACTAGCTCTAGATAACAATACTGTATGTGGCGAATCAATAATGTCGCATTTACATACAGAGAGACTGCAAATAACTTACAGAAATCTAGTAATGTACTTTAAAAAAGAATAAAATTCCTCGAGGAATCAGACTCATTGGACTGTATATAATTTATGCTGCAGTTTACTATTTCATGTTAATGATTTTTTTGCTAATATAAATAACACTTGTAGTGAATTTTTGGGGGTAGAAATTAGGTCGCTATAAATATTTTAGGCTGAATTTTCAGGAATAGACTTATAGGGTCAAAGGGCATAAATCGTTTTGTAAGTTCTGGGAGCATCTTGCTCTCTGGCCATTTTAAAGAAGTGTCCACATATGTCAAAAGTCTGTGAGCGGGCCAGTGTCATCCCCTGCTTTCAGTCTGTTGCCCAACAAATGTTCCTTTTTAAATTTAGATTTACCGTTTTAAAATGTATTATGCTTATCATGTCAAGTCAATAAAAATTTAAAAATGTATTATGCTTAGTTCTGTTTTTCTTTTATGTGACAACTGAATCAACACTTTTCTTACTTTTCTTCCCAGTAGCAATATGGCATCATTTTTGGCTAGGTTAAGTATTCCTTATTACTTTATTAGAATCGTATAAACACCATTCACAGTATAACCATACAGTCCACTGTAATTACATTTTTCATCTGAGGCCTTTTTTTGTTACTAGTGTTCTGTATCCTTTTGCTAATTATCTTCTATTCTCTGTGTTAGTGTAAATTCAGTGAGCACTTGATGGACTTGTGTCAGCTTTTACCGTATTGGAGGCATCCTCAGCCTCCCTCCCTGCTCCTGTCTCGGCTGCTTGCCCTCTGGACGTGAGCTGTCATCCTGGAATTTCTCCTTCACTGTCGTGCTGGGGGTTGTTTCAGTGTCCCCTACCTTTGCTTCTTGGACTTCTCTCCCACTCCCCCCAACCCCACTGGCTAGATTTCTCCCTCCCTCATCTCACCTTGTTTTCTGGATCTCTTACTTTTGATTTACTCTAATATTTAGATTTATCCCATTCTCCAGAGGATGAGGCAAAGGTGCACATGTAAGATGAATTTTCTGTTAACTCCTATGTTTGAAAAAGTATTTATTCTACTTTAGCAGAATAAATAAATAGCTTACTTAGGTATAGAATTCCAGATTGGAAATCCCCTTTTCCTTATAATTTTGAAGGTGTTGCTTTTATTGCCTTTTAGCTGTTGGTGTTGCTGGTCAAGAGAGAGGTGTCGTGCAGATTCTTTTTATTTCTCGACCTTTTAATCTCTTCATC
Organism: Mormoops blainvillei; assembly: GCA_004026545.1. Taxonomy (NCBI): domain Eukaryota; kingdom Metazoa; phylum Chordata; class Mammalia; order Chiroptera; family Mormoopidae; genus Mormoops; species Mormoops blainvillei. The sequence goes on from PVJD01006565.1 coordinate 64,162, forward strand.
CCGTGTTTTGAATTTTATGATGTGACTTAATATTAGATGGGCCCTTAAGTCTAGGGTTTCATGAGCTTCAGTTTTGAGAAATTTTCCTGAGTTGCCTTTTACTCCTTCCTTTCATCTTCTGTTCTTTTAAGAACTCGTAAGTATTTTAATGTTAGATGTGAACTCTTCTGCCAAATTTTCTCTTTTCTGCTTTATCTTTTTAATGTTTTGCAAGAGATTTCCTCAGTTTTATCTTCCAACTTCACTTCATTTTTGATAGCACATTTTTAGTTTTAATAGCTGTTTTGTTTATTATCTCAAGTGTGTGTTTTTCATACTGTCTTGGTCTTGTTTCAAGGTTGGAGGGCCATTTCTCTAAGGATGTTAGTATCATTCTTTTAAGTTTCACAGTCTTCTCCCTCCTTCCTTTGTCTCTGTTTCCTTAAGTTTCTATTTGTTAGCTTTGGACTTATCTTTCACGTGAGGGACTTTCCTCAAATATTCTTTGATCCTTTTCTGTTCAATGAGAAGATGAGGTGCTAGGAAGTTCATTGGAAGCTACCTTTTGCATGACCAGAGCTTGTTCACTGGTGGCCTTCACTAGAGAGTGATCGCACTGTTCAGTTTCACTGGGGACGCCTGATGGTCGCATCTTGAAGAACTTTTGCTTGGGATGGTGGTCACCTGCCAGAGTGCATAACTTGTCCGAATGTGTCGTTGGTCACCTTCCTCCCTTGCTCACCCTCCTGGTGCCCAGTGCAGGGTTGGCCAGGCTCATCCTCTCTGGAGAAGCAGTGGGGGCAGTTACCTGGGTTGGCGGAGGGTATCCTGAGCTTTACCAAGACACATGAATGTAAAACTCATCATTCTCTGCAGCAACTTTAAAAATGAGCGTAAATGTGTTTATAAGCTAAAGCCTGTTCAGATGCCTGGGAAGTAACTGTTTCCTAAACACCCATTCCTCATTTTCAGCTCCATCTTTTCTCCTCCTTTTGAGTGTGTAGCTAGCACCAGTTACCGAACCTCAGCTGCCTGGGCACTTGAAATGCAAACTGGGTTGCTTTTTAGTTCCCCTGTGGCCAGCTGTGGTTGAGCTCTGCTCAGTCATTTCCATTCAGGCATCTGCCTTCTCTCTTCCAGTATCCCATTGTCTTCTCATGTTCTCTATCCTTGTGATTTTGTATCTTCTTCATTTTAACCCTGTAATTGTCTTTTTAGTAGAATCTGAAAAAATTAGAAGTGATGCTTATATTTAATCTATACGTTTTGGCTTGAAATCTGATATCTCGGTGTGCGTTTCTAAGTGAAGTATGTGTAATTGTGGATAACCCTCTCAAGAGAGGGAGGGGACCATTGGATGGAACTTCTTACCTGAGACCCCACTGTGTTTCCAGATGATGATATCTGGTACCGGGCCATCGTTCTGGCGGCATCAGAGGCCGAGGTGAAGGTGATCTACGCGGACTATGGAAACGTTGAAACTCTGCCTCCTTGCAGGGTGCAGCCGATCTCTGCCAGCCACCTGGAGCTTCCTTTCCAAATCATTAGGTGTTCATTCGAAGGTAGAAAACTGAGTCGCTTTACAATTTGAGTGTCTCTGGTTTTGTTTGCGTGTTTGTTTGTCCCCGTTTTATAGCTCTAAGTCTGAGTCAAATGGATATTTTAAGTAACTGCCCATATTTCTAAATACCATGCAGAGTTTACAAAGAAACCTCATCTTTTTTTCTTTCTTTCATTCTCACAAAAACAATATTCAGTTGGTCCATCTTTAGGGCATCAAGATTCAGAAATTGTTTTGCCCCAGGTTCAAAACCGGTGCGTGGCAGGGCTCGGATGAACTGGGATTGTCTGGCCACTCATACGGGGGGTCTTTCTGCCGTCAGCACTCTTGTCTTTAGAAACTAGAGACATTCAGATGACACCGTTTTGGGCTGTCTTATTGTGCATGCTATTATCTATCTATATTCAACTCTTGGAATTTGTGTAAAGTGAACTATAGTATTAAAGTCGACTTTTACTCTTACTCCCGATTTCTTTACCTGGAGGCCCCTGCAGATAACACACTGCCTCGGAGTCTGCTTTGTTTTTGACGCGGGGAGTTGAAACATTATTGTTTTCTTCTCCCATTTGGATGTATGTCCATGAAGGCAACCATTTGTCTGTTTTGCCCCTAGACCTACATTAGTGCTTGACACATAATAGGGATCAATGAATATTTATTACTTTTTAATGCAACAAATGGCAGTAGTACATCAAAGCACACTTAAACCCAGCTAAAATCAGTGAGCCTTTTTCTTACTATCCTTAGATAATTTATCTAAATATAACTGTTTTTAAGGGACTTAAAGATTAACTCTAATATTTATTTATTATTCCAGGACTAATGGAATTGAATGGAAGCTGCTCTCACTTAGTAATAGAGCTACTAAAAAACTCCATGTTGAATCAGAATGTAATGCTGTCTGTAAAAGGAATCATTAAGAACGTCCACACCGTGTCGGTTGAGAAGTGTTCTGAGAATGGTGCTGTCAGTCTAACTGATAAGCTGGTGATGTCTGGTCTGGCCCAAAACCTCCCACCTAAAAAGCAAACTGCTTTAGGTAAACGTAGTTTTTCCAAGTGTAATAACAAGTGTAACTGTAATTAAGAACAGTTGTTGCCATTTTAATTGACCTGATCTTTCCTTCCTCCCCATGGCCACATTCCTGTCACCCTCCTTTATAAATCCAGTGGCAAGACTCCACTTCCTGCTGCAGCCTCCAAGGAACCTTCTGGATGGAAGCAGGCCTCCCAGTCCAGACTTTTCCTTAGATCAGGCTCAGCAACTTTGTCAGTAGAATCTGTGCCGAGAAATTCAGAAATGTCAAACATTCAAAGTTACTTCTAAATTACTTTTGATCCTGATCAAAGTGAGAAAAACTCATATTTTTGAGATTGGATCTTACAATATTTCTTAAGATAATGATTTGGGAGGCCTGCTCTCAACCAGAAACAGATATCCCATATATGATAGGCAGAAGACCTAAAATCTTAGATATGTGGGCAATAATTTAGTAAAGTCCAGGACACAGTGACAGATAACAGGAAAGCCCAAATGAAAAGTTAATTTAGCAAGTCCTTTGTGGTTAGAATCCATGGCTGAGGGGCAGATCTGCATGTGTTCAGACTCCAGGGTTTTTGCTTGTATTGTACATATGTTATCTAATGGCTTTTTGTATTTGCTTTTAGAAAAGACGAACAGGACGAATTGCTGCTGCTCCGAATTACAGAAACAAGTGGGTAAAGTTTCCTTTAAGTGACATTGTCCTCCTCACATTTTGAGAAATTAAATAATAATACTTTTTTCACCCATAGGTTGAAAAACACGAACAGATTCTTCTCTTCCTCTTGGACAACCCAACCAGTCAAAATAAATTTATTGAAATGAAAAAATTGTTAAAAAGTTAAGTAAGTAAAATTTGGTTATTTTTTTGCCACTTCTGTAACCACTGAGAACATTTCCAGTCACGTTCTCAGCATAGAGTTAATGGAGCGGAACACATCTCTTTATAGGCTGTGTTTTCTTTTGTGATCTAATGACCCAAAGTCTGGTTGTAAAGTCTTTGCTGTCTGCTAAGTCGTAGGGGATAATCTTCCTTCGACACTGCTAACGAGACTGCACCCAGGGGCTGTCCAGGCCGTAACCGCCTTTCCTTGGTGGTGGTCGACTTTCGACAGCGCTCATGTTGGTATGTGGAGGGACCAGTAAAAATGGTCGTGAGGTAAAGTTAGCCTGAAACTCTCGGTGTCCAGATGTGAGGCTGACTCTCCCTTGTGTGCGTGGCTCTACCAGTGTTCAGCACTTTCTGTGAGGAGGTTCTGAGGGCCCAAGAGTGGAAGATGGGCTGCACTGACAGTACGTTGTGTTTCAAAACAAAACATACTCTCTTCTTTTGGCTGCGGTGATTCTAGTTGTTAAAAGATGATACTGGTCAGTTTTAAACACTAATTCCCCTGCAGTTGTCCCTGGCTAGTCCCCTGCTAGTCCCCTGTTATGGCCTGGGATCCTTTGTTCTAAGATGGCCCTCAGAAGTTATGATAGTTTATGATCAATAAATGGTCAGTTAGAACTTCTGATCAAAATGAAATTGTCTTCATTACTTGGAGTCGATAGAATTCCAGCCAAAAGGAAAGGACTATGACTTAATACATGCAGTTACATTAGACCCTTCGCAAGGAGCTCGTACTGGTCTCCGTGGGTGTCTGCGGCCGTGAGAGCCTTCAAGTCAGTACCCCCTGGGTTCAGACATTCTCGGTACTGTTGTTTTGTTTCTGTTTCTGAGAAAGTATGACTAAGTTCTAAGGTAAATGTCATTAGTGCAAGATCAACACTTTTGATTCTCATGATTTTTTTCCTTTACAAGTGTTGGTTTATTTTTAACAAATGCTGACTTAACAGTTGCAGTTCCAATTTCAGTTCCTTCTCGTGTTTCTCAGTTTTAATCCTGATTGCTCTTTTGTGTACTTGGGCTCAAAAATCTTTTTTGATAATTTTACTTTCATAGATTAAGGAACATGCAGTGACAGAACTTCCAGAATTTAGTGCTAATGCCAGTCACGTTAATTAACTTGTATGTGCTCTACGCTTTCTCTGTGCCGTAGGCCTCGTTTCATAAAGACGCTGAGCGTGCTTACACGCGCAGCCTCCGATGAAACCTGCATTTTCTGTTGTTTCTGAACAGACTGAAAATATCGCTTTAAAAAAGACACACTTGATTTAAAGCATGGCAGTCGAACTGGCTTTTTCCCCTGCTGTGGGAATATATACATGCTTTGCATTTGAATACAGTGTAATACCTTGTTTTGGGGCAGTGCCTTATTTAAAAATAACTTTTACATTTAGTCACAGAGCTCAGCTTCACAGTACCCATGGAAAGAAAGTACAGCCCCGTTTTATAGGTGAGGAGGCTGAGGATCAGGGAGGTTAAATGGCAGCTTAGAATCACCACACAGATGGGAAAGAAGTTCTGAAGACTCAAAGCTAAGTTCTCTCTACTGCCCCCTGCTGCCTACCTGTCTGCTGTGCTGCAATATCTTTTTAGATTGGGTCAGTTCTGAAGGGTGTGAAACTAAGGAGTTATATTATTAGAAAAAATTGTATACATGGTTACTTAAGCATATTTCCTTTGCTCTAGTGAAAATTTAGTTGGCTATTTAGTATTTTAAGTTATTCTTCCTGGAGAGAGAGAAAATGTGGTTTTTTTGCATATTTTATTGATTATGCTATTACAGTTGTCTCATTTTTTTCTTCCCTTTATCCGCTCCACCCTGCACCCCATCCCACCATCCCAACGTCAACATTTTCATGGAAATGTGTTTTAAATTTGTTTCATCATCTCTGGAAAAGTTTGTTTTAATTTGTTAGCAATTATAAAATTGCTATACTAGGAGTGATGTGTTGATGAGAACATAACATTCAGTAAACCTTTTGCTCAAAAGTGATAAATAAGTACTTCAGCAGACAAGTTAATATAAAATAATTTTATATTCGAAGGGGAGTACAAACAGCTGTAGCCGACCTAATAGCACTGCTTTGGTGGCGGTGATTTTTTTTAACTGACAGCTCTGATTTAATGTATAAAATTTCAGTTAAAAGTAAATGTTTGGTTTACTTGCATTTATACTTGATAGAAATGAAGAACAGTGGTGACTGAGTTTTTATGTACAACATAACAATAGGTGATTTTTCTCTTCCAGAAACAGCGTTTTGGAGATAAACACTTTGGAAAGAGGAAGTGGTGAAGGCTACACTTAGGAGAGAAAGGACAGCATCTTGTGTTTTCGTTTTTTGGAACTGTTTCTCTTTGTCTACGTTTTCTTTAATGACCTTCTGTGCCTTCACTTTTGTTTGCTTACTACTCTTCTATTAGGTTGGGTAGTTTTATTTTCTTCCTCTAAATTCTTGCAAATAAATAAGTCTGACCTAAGAGATTCATAACCAAATTCATGGAAATATCAGGAAGGGATGCATAGGGGCTTTCTACTGTATATATAACTTTTTATTGTGTAAAATTACTGAAGAAAATAGGACTCCATGTTAATAATGGATAAATCTAGTTGCTGGGTACTCGAGCTTTATTATTTTTTGGACTTTTATGTATGCTTGAAATATTTCATAATAAAATATGCCCTGCCCTCCCTGTCATCATCTTCCTCTTGCACATAATAAATGTTCTTTGGTTTGTCATTGCTCTGGTCTCTGCTCCACTTTTCCTGCGCGCGCTGATGTTGTCCACCTCTCTCTCTCCGCCGTGACTTGGCTCCCTTTTCCTTTGGCCTTTGGGCAGGGAGTCTGTCCTTGGGCAGAGAGTCTGACCTTGGGCAGGGAGTCTGTCCTTGGACATGGAGGGACCTTGGACTCTGGGCCACTCCAACTGGGGAAGGAACTTTCTCTCTCTGCTCTTGCAGTCCATACTCTTCCAGATATATAACTACTTAGATTTTTATGATAGACAGAATTTGCCATCCTATCTGCCATTTTCTGAAGCCCAAGTACAGTTAACAATTTAAGTTAAAAATCTAAAGAAGAGTATATATACTTCTTGAAGCACATAATACTAAATTTCCCTAAGCTCACATGTACATAATGGGCAAGCTGGCTTTTCTGCCAGCCCCTAAGTTTCTGTCTGGGAATTTTTTATATTTTTAAGCACCAGCCTATCCTATGACAACCTAAGGAGATGTTTTCTCCAACTCAAAGAAGAAACTTAAAAGACTTCTTTGTTGTTGTTTTTACTAATTATATGTGTCAGCTAATCTGTTAAGTGGAATTTTCCTCATGTAAAGAGTTGTTCAAACATTGATGTGCTTCCATTATATAAAAATTTATATTGATTTGCCCAGTAAAATTCTTTCACTTTGCAGCTAGGTTCCTTATGTTCTTATTGCCAGCACTTTGCTAACTTCCTTTTCTTATTTGCACATCCTAGGAGCATTGGATGCTTAGTTTGTTCATACTCTGCTCAATTCCAGCCACAATGAAAATGCAAATGAAAACCATGGAATCACAAAATTTGCCTTTTCATTCTGGAAAAGTAGGGAAGCGAGTCAAAGAACATAGAAAACCTAAGGCAGAGTTCATCCTACTCCCAGGTATTACATGGTACTAGAAATTTGAATACAAACAGTTTTAATTAAATGGTGTTTCCTGTTCTTTGGTGGTTCAGCTCTGTGCCTTGTTCCTGAGAAGAAACTAATATCATCTGTAGCACTAGCCTTACAAGGAGAGAGAATGGTTAAATGTCTCCTAGATTAATTCCACATATTAAAATACCAGACCACCAGGTCTTTATTTCTGAGTAGGTTTAAGACTTTCCTATTTTAATTAACATTAATTCAACCAGTATTGAATGGGCTCCAGCCGCATGCCCAACAGCGTGGTAGATGCTGTATTTATTGTTCAGTAGGACCACGTATGGTCCATCACACCTGCCAGTCCCTCATAACATCTGGTTCAATCATAGATGATAAGTAGACTGCAGTTGAAACCAAATAGTCAAAGGAATAGATTGTTCCTTGGTAGACGCCATGTAAATAGGAGACAAATCAGATTCATTTTGCCAGGGGAGAGAGTCCTATCACAGATTAAACAGGGAACAGGAGCTGACAGGGAAAGACATTCGCCATACCCTTTCTTTTTGGTAGAGTTCTTTTGTTGGGGCAGCTAGAAATGTAAAAGGCTCAAAATTGTGAATGAGGGTGATTAATATTCTGAAATCGCGCTCTCCTGCTACACAATACATACTCTAGAAAGCCAATCACGTGAGGATCCTTACCAGCAGGGCCTTAAGCTGCCAAATTCCGGGAGAGGAATTAAGCCATAGTGAGGCCAGCTCCTGGGAGGCTGCCAGCCCAGGGCAACGGACCATTTGTGCTCCTCGTGGGCTCCTCACCAACACAGCTGCTGCCTGGAGTTGGCGAAGTGAGCTCTTCTGGGATGAGCCAAAGACTGACACTTGGGCTACTCCCCGGTGCGGGCGGTTCTGCAGCCAGACTGGCACCCACGCAGTGCTTACTCGTGAAACACAAAGGATTCTCAAGGGTGGTTTTTGTTTTGTTTTTCCAGATAAAAGGAACTGGAGGGTAGCCTGTGGTTCCAAACCTGAGTTAAGAAAGACGAGTAGGATGATTTTGCTGGCTGGAATCAAAGTGAGGTTCAGTTCCAGTGGGACCGCTGCCCATCTATCTGCCTTGGGGGATAGAGCTGAGGGAGGCTCACACAGAGAAGTAACACCTTCTCTGCTGTCCTGAATATTGTTCACCTTACCGGCTGAGCACTGCGGCCTGCCTTCCCTAGGAAGGTTCTAGAATCTAGGTATTAGTTTTCCAATCACCTCATAAAATTGGTTTCATCTAAGACTTTATGGATGCAGTGCTCAGCCTCATCCATTTTCCTGTGCTTTCTTTTACCTTGAGACCTTGAGGTGATAATCATTTGATGTGGAGGTGCCCACCTCTTTTTTATTTTTTTTTAAGGTTTTATTTTGTAGAGAGAGGGGAAGGGAGGGAGAAAGAGAAGGAGATAAAACATTGATTGGTTACCACTCACACGCCCCCAGCCAGGGACCTGGCCCACAACCCAGGCATGTGCCCTGACTGGGAATCAGCCTGGCAACCCTTTTTGGTTTGCAGGCCGAACCTCAACCCACTGAGCCACACCAGCGAGGACATGCCCACCTCTTGCAATATGAGACTTCCAGGACGCAAGATGGACTATGAGGGTTATTATGTAAGACAGGCAGAAGCTGCCTCTGCCTCCTTCAAGGGTACACCCAGATTCCTTTCAAAATACATTCAACGGAGGCTTTTGCTAAGGCATGCATCTTTGTGTGAAAACTAAAGATACAAAATTTGGTAGCATCAACAGTTTAAAGTGGAGTGCTTATGCAGTTTTGGGTGTTGATTGAATGACTAACTTATGTTACCCAAGCCTTTGCCTCGAAGACATTCCATGTTTACTTGATTCAGCCAGAAAGCATCACATTTTCCAGAAGCACATCCAGTAAGATTTTGTACATAATTATTCTGTTTAAAGGAGTTGGGATATATGCTTTAATCCTTAGAACAACTGGTGCCTACCCCAAACCCAAAGGGCTTCAGCTTTGAGATGGCAGTATTTCTGTTCCTTGTGTCTCTGTCCCTTCTGCCCCCCCTCCCAGACCTGTGCCCCCAATTTTGGCTCTGGCTTAATTTGCTGCTTTGTGGAGCACTTTAGAATCAGGCCCTTTGTTTCCTCTGGGACGGTTTCTTTGCCACCTAAGGCTCACTCTTCTTTCATTTCTCAACAAGAGGGTTCTGGAAACCCACAACTTTGGTGTCTCTATTTTGTACCCCTCTTTGGGCCTTCATCATTTGGGGGACTGGATGCAAACAATTTGAATTGTGCTTTCACAGAGTTAGAAACCATTGTATCCAATAACTTTTAAGGTTACAGGCCAGGAAGCTGAGCAGTTGAAAACTAAGCATCTTTTCTCTGCCATGAAGCCAGTAGGCAAGAGAGCCGAATGGGGTACCCAGACTTCTTGTCTCCAAAGCGGTATTCATTCCACTCACTGGTTTGTCCCGCTGCATATCACTGAGTGCTGTCATCTCCATTTCTCTCTGCATGGAATTCAGAGTCATCTTCATACCTTATGTGTTTACCACAGAGACATGCTGCCCAGGGGAATTCATGAACGATTCACATTTTAAAGGGGCACTTACTATGTAGAGTTATCAGATACTGGGGCTGCAAAGATGAGTAAGGGAAGTCCTTGGAAGCTATGGGTTCACAAGACAAGCCTTTTGAGATGATGATGCTTCCTGGTGACTTTATTTTTTTAACCTCCACAAATCCTCACAAAAGAGGGTTTGCCATGGATGACAATTGTAGCTGCCCATCTCATTTGTCTGTATGAAAAGCCTCCCACCCCTGCTAGTTTCCGCCCACCCACCACTCTCCAGAGCCCAGCCATTCCCTCCTCCTTACATGCGCACTTGATAGAAAGACCTGCTAAGCAGCTGGGACAGATGGGTTATTCTCTGATGTGGAGTTTGAAGCAAGAGGTATCTCCACCAGTATTTATAGTTTAATCTTTTACTTCTTAAGCATGGAATGAAAATTTAATTTGCCACCAGTGAAAGAGGTCAAGCTGTCAGAAACATCTAGAACTGAAATTTGACTTCTCTAAGGTAGACCCGATTAGGCAAAGTTGTGGAGAGAAGTGTTAACAGCCAATCATAACAGGTCAGCTGTGAAACTTCCACCCTTATCAGGACTCCAGGGCTGCCGCTCTCAAACCTCTGCTCTCATCTAGAGCAGCCCAAGCTACTCACCAGCATGTGGTTACTGAATGCTTAAACTGTGGCTAATCCAAACTGAGATGCGCAGTAAATGTAAATTACAAAAGAATTTCAAAGATTATAAAATATCTCTATTTACACCGTTGAGGTATTTGGGATCAAGTGAGTTAATATTAAAATTACATCTGTCTGTTTCTTTTCTCTTCTTTTCAAATGGGGCACTAGAACATTGAAAATCACCCAAGCAGCCTGCATTGCATTTCTATGGGAGGAGGCCCCTCTAGAGTAAGAGACCGCCCCACCCTCCGGCCCTGTCCCCCAGCATTTAGCCCTTGCAGGCAAACTCCTCTGCATAGGTGCTCACACTTTATGAAGCTGCTCTGGCAATGTTGGGAGGGTTGGAAACAAATGGAGAACCAGAGACAGAAAAGAAACATTTTTAGAAATTCTTTTGAAAGGAAAGGTATAAAAACAAGAAAACCATTATTAGCCTAGCAGATTGACATTTACAAGAATAGTGGGGAGGGCCCGGGGAAATTGAAACAGGCCAGTCTTCCTGGGGGGCAATTTAATAATACATAGCAAAAGCCTTGAATTACATATATGCGAAATAGACTACAAATTTACCTCCTTGCAGTTTGAGTAGCTGAGTTAAAGGCACAACTATATAATTGCATGATTAAGATTAAAGGTTAATGTTCAACAACAGCAGATTAAATACGTGGGAACATTAAATAAGGGCTAAAAAACAGAAAGGTGTGCAAGAGGAAAGTGGAAAGCTGTTTATGAGACAGCATGTGTGGAATGAATTTAAAAGGATTCTGGAAGAATATGCACTGGAAGAATATACACCGCAGTATTAACAGTGATTAATTGCTGGGTGGTGGAATAGGTGTGGTTTTTCAGCTTGCTTACTGGTTTTCTTTTCTTTCCTCTCTCTCTCTTTTTTTTTTTGCGATAAGCACACATTATGCAATGACACTTTTTTGATGAGAGTGAAACTGTAGGTTACTCAATTATAGCCACTGGTTGTGGAGTAGATGCTTATTATGTATGAAGTATTGTGCGATTTTGCTTTGTGGTGTTTGAATGTTAAAAATCGGGCACCTTCCAGGCTTAAACAGGGATATTGTCCAAAAGGCCCGCTTATTACCGTGCAATTCCAATGATAGGGCAGCCAGATAAACAAATGGCAATCGCCATGACAAACAGAAACGATGCCAAAGTCAACATTCTCGTCTGAGTCGGAGCAATAAAACCTGCGGAATCGACAGCGCATAGCACAGCTCTTGCCGTTGCACCGCTTAACAGGCTGGGACCCCGCGCAGGAGTAAGTACCTTCGTTTATTTGCCCACCTCAGCCAACTCCTTGTTAAAAACGGGAGGCGATGCGGGCGGGGTTCCCAGAAGCGCCTGTTGCACTGAGTTCTCCGCCTTCCCTCTCCGAGAAATACAGGTGCTCCACGTGGCTCCCACCCCGCGTGCCCCTCCGCGGGCCTGCAGCGCCCCCTGGCCCAAGCCGCGCCCGCCGGGGCCAGCAGAGCCGCCCCGGCGTCCGGGTCCCGCTGTGCGCCCCTCGCCGCGTTTGTCCCGGAGAGTCATAGCCCAGAGCTGTCTTCCAGCCACCGGAGCCGTAGCACCCCGGGCCCCGCTAGCGTGCTCGGAACGGGGGCAGGCTACTTATTCGCGCTCCTGGGAGACCAGCCGGCTCGGCCTCCAGTCGCCCCTACCCGAGCGCGGAGACCGTGCGGCTCCGCGTGGACGCAGCGGCGTTGCAGGCTTTGTTCGGCATTGTCTGCGCTCACCTGAGCGCGGCCGCGAGGCCCGCGCGCCTCTCCGGGCAGACGGCGTCCCGGAGAGAAGCGCACCTGGCGCAAGTCTTCTCCGGACTCCCAGGCCGCTTGGCGGGGAACCGGCCGCGGTCTTGGGAGGGGGAGCGCAGCGGGTCCCACAGTCCACCGGAGCGTCGAGCTGAGGGGCAAGAACCTCAGGTAAGGGGACGGGGGCTCAGCGGTTGCGGGTGGAGGAGGGAACTTACATACTAAACCTGAGCTGCTTGGCACAGTTACAGAAGGAGCTTGTTTTCTGAATCAAGGCTTAAGGACATGCCCAAGCCACGCACCCCCCTTCCCCATTGTAGAGCATCTGCAGGTGTTATGGTTGCACCAGTGCAGTTTTCTCCCAGGCAGTCCGGTTCCCCCCAGGGAAGTCCCTGTAAGTAGATCCCAAGAGGGGTCGCGAGCGACTCGTCCCTGGGCGATGGGAAGTCCGGGGGGTTGTCCTCCATGGTAATTTCGCAAGCTGGACAACCCCACCACCATCACCACCTGACTCAGCCCTTCCCCCTCTCCCCCCACTCCTTTCCAGCCCAGGGCCCCTTTCCAGCCCAGGACACGGCCCTTGGCCACCTGCTGGGACGGTAAATGGGAGTTCCCCGAGTTGCAGTTTTTAAACTTTCCAGGGGGATTCTATTTAAAAACACAGTGGGCACCCAGGCAGAAGTGAAGGAGGGGAGAGGGCACCTTGCTGCCCTTTCGCTGTGGCATCAATAGCTGTCCAGCTGAGAGGGGCCTTTCCACGGGGACACCATGCAGTGTGTTTGGTGTCTTGGAACTGAATAACTGGAACCTTACAACTTTCAAATTATAAAGCCATTTAATTAAAAAACAAACAAGAACCCTAGCCCCTTTGAGTGCTTGAAAATTAAAGCTTGGTTTGGCCTCCATTGTGACATTGTATTAAGAAACGTGCATTTATCGAGAAAAAGAGTCAGAAAAGAGAAGGAATGGGTCAGAACAGTCAGAGAGGTAGCACTGCCATTGGCAATGCCATGGGAGTTTATCTGTAAACACTGCTGGCTTTCAGCAGCCTGCAGCATTCTCTTTTAGGCTGATGGGGGTACCAAGTACCACTGAGCCCTTTTTGGGGTGGGCTATGGCCCATTCTCTTCTCTTGTAGAAACCCAGCTCAGAGCCACCTCTTGACTGTGGAAGTAAGAATTTCTCAGACTAGGTCTCCAGGCACACCCCAGGGCGAGAGGGGAATGCCTTCCTTCATCATACCTGTCTGTTTGACTGAAAACCATCAACGACATATTCTTCTTTGAATGTGGTTTTTGGTCTGCCATCCGGAGGTTGGAGTAGCTACCCCCCTACTGCAACAGACTCCAGTTCCCTGGAATGACTCATAGTCAGATTTTTACAGAGTCAGTCAGATCATAGGACTTTACCAACGAGGAAACTGAGGCCCAGAGAGGGTGAAAGACTGCCCAGGGCAGATTCGGAGGCCTGCCAGAAACCCAGACTCCGAGGCTTTTAATGAGCTTCATAAAGGGCATAGTCATTAATTGGCAAGTGATGATGTTGGGTGGGGATAAACTACTGGTTCAAATGTAAAAGCCTTTTGTTAAGAATGTCCCCACCAGGTTTGCATCTTCCAGAGCATTTTCATGGCATTCCCAATGTCTGGGAGGGTGCTGAGCACAGGGTAGATGCTTAATAGTTTTCACTAAATACATGAAATTTCATATAATTAGATCTATGGAAGTGTCAGGAACACTATGAAGTGTTTTAGAACAGTGGTCCTCACACTTTTGTATTTCACATATCAGTAAAAAAATTTGTTTTAATTGGGAGAGCTGTAACAGAATAGCTTTTCGTGTGTTTTTCATTTACACTTTGCATTCAATATTGTATTAGTTTCAGGTGGCTGATTTTAAATTTTATCCAACAACAATATTAAAAAACATTCCTCCCATCATCTACGAGACTATCGGGGGTCATGGGGGACCTTGCACAAGGTAGGGTCTATCCCTGCAACGCTCCCTCCTTAGCATCACCCCATGCCAGCTCCCTGGGGCAGCTGAATACACTTGAAGTTCTCCCTTTAGTTTATACCCTTTTGTCTTCTAAACAGCTCCAGACTGCTTGTTTTTCCTCCTTTCCCGATCCCAAGCCCCTTCTCTTGAACCGGACTTCCCTGACCTCCACTGAGGAAACTTTGTCCTGCCCCAGAGGGCTTGTGCACGGGGGGCTCATGTGATCCTGGCAACAACCCTTTCAGGTTGTTAGAATAGCTGATGCCACCCCCATTTTTGAGAGAAGGAAATTGAGAGACTGAAGTGAAGAAATGTACCGGCTCGGCTCATGCTCCGTCTCCCGATGTCCGGTTAGTGCCCTTTGCATGTCGTCTCTGTTCTGCATGCTTCTTATCACAGCCGAGCGGTCTGCAATCAGAAGACCTGGGCTCGACTCCAAGGTCGTGGTTGACCAGCTCTAGGACCTCAGGCCCCAACTCCTCCACAACCATTTTCATGTATAAAAATGGAAATAATCATGACTATCCTGTGGGGTTTTGACTATTGTTACATGAAATATATATATATATAAATATAAATAAAATATAAAATCATCTTTTGCCATTATTCATTTAGAAACTGTTTTACCAGTAGGAGGGACACACTATTTTATAAGACCTTCACAACACCGCGTGAGTTTGTAAAACCGAGATTCTCCCCATTTGACAGCCGAATGAACTGAAGCAGAGGAAGCTCTTGCTTGCAGAGCTGCCCAGATGGTTACAGTGAGCTAGGCTGGAATTCAGTCTCTGGACTTTCAGCCCTGTGCGTGTGCGTCCCAGAGACCTGAGGCTGTGAATTTGGATCTTGGGCAACTTAAAGGATTTTCAAAGAGCATCAAAACAAGCGTTAAAATCTCTTTTGGTTAAAAATACCCCTGAGCAGGTGGGCGAGTGTGGGAGGCCCCGCCTCTCCACCCAGCTTTCTCCCCAGCCATCAGGGAATGCACACAGCACATTGTTTGTCCCCAGTGCTGATTTCTGGTTATCTGACTCTTGGGTCCTGAAAAGCTGTGATTCTTTCAGGGGGAGCAGGTTTTTCCCTGAGCTGCCTTTAAAATGCTTTCCCTGCATCATCAAACTAGAAACGTGCTGTCCACTTCCCCAGACTCTGGGCTTGAGCTCAGGTGGACAGGAAAGATGATTGTCAGAGCAAGAGACACCAGTGGCTGCCTGGCCGGAGACTCCTACCTCGGATTTTAGTCTTCCTGTTCGGGCGCTGACTGTTCTCATTAAAGGACTCAGGTTTCCATCCCAGCCCATTGAGAGGAGGCTGCCAAGAGCTAATCCAATATTTGGGGTAGGAATTGCATTTTGTAAGGAGGTGGAAGTGGTTTCTTTTTTCACCCTGCACTCGTTTCATTTCCGATCATAGAGGAGAAGGCGGGCATTGTCCTGCAAAACTCCCTTTAGCTGTCGCCAGCTTTGCCCTTCTTTTTCAAAGGTAGCCTTGTTTTGGCCTCGGTTTCTTCCTATGTCGTGGGAAGTGTAGTCCCAGAGTGCCGTGTTTTGTGGTGCCCCGCAGCAAATCCCACTCACTTGCTGTCCCCAAATACCACTGGTGCCATGTGAAATCAGCATCTGCGGACAACAGTCAAATGAGAAGATTGGGAGGTGGGGGGCATCTAAGTCCATGAGAGTCACAGAAGCCAGGAATACTGCGTGGGATTAGCGTGAGTAATGGAACAGAAAAGAACAAATTTGATGATGGAAGCATTTTGTAATGGAAAAGGCTTAACAAGGTGTACCTGGGAGCAAAGAGCCTGTGTCCACCCCTGGGTTGCAGACTACTCCTGATCGCTTTGTGAAAGAATGCCAAGAGCTCTGGAAATCATCTCCTGTGCTCCAGGGTGGAGGACGCTGGCAGGTTATTAGCTGGGTGGAGAACTGCCAAAGGGCGGGATTCAGAGTGGCAGACTCTTAACTATACTTCTGTTCCTTCATCCTGATTCCCCAGCACGAGGAAGGAGATGGATTGAACAGGTCACCCAGAGGCCAGGATGGAGTTGGATCCTCTTATTAGCTGTATAACCTGGGGCAAAACACTTAACTGCTCCCTGCCTCAGTTTTCCCACCTGTGAAGTGGGGATAATAACTCTCACCGGCTGACTGTGTGGATTAGGAGAGAGAGGACACGTAACTGTGGAGCGTGGCAGCTTGATGGTAGTAGCTGCTGAGTTTTACTGAGGGATCCATTCCTTTAAAAAAGTTTTTAGAGCCCTGACTGGTGTGGCTCCGGTGGTTGGGCGCCGTCCTGCTAAGTGAAAGGCCGCTGGTTTGATCCCTGGCCTGCGCGTATACACAGGCAACCGATTGCCGTGTCTCTCACCCATTGATGCTTCTCTCCCTCTCTTCCTCCCTCCCTTCCCCTCTCTCTAAAAATAAAGAAAGACAATCTTTTAAAAAATGAAAAAACTTTTTAGATACAGTGTTGTACTTAGAATGTCGAATTAGTATTTCAAGAAAGTTTTGACATGTGAACAAGGGAGAATAAAGTGAATATTTGAAATGATCGTGTGGGAACAGTGAGTAAAGAGTACAATTAACACTTCACCAGCATTGAAATAGCATCTGCTTCATTTATATTAGTACAAAAAAGAATGTTGTGAGCACAAAGATTGATCCGGAAGTATCCCCCCTTGTGATGGGCTATGGGCATTGTGGTGCTCAGCTTACCCAGCAGGCACCTCTGATGCAGCGTGGGCAAGGTGACCATAGGGGTTGTCCTGGGGGACAGGAGACAGAGGTGCTGCTGAGATCCCAGAGCCAGCACCATCCCATCCAAACACTTAAGAGGAAGCATTTGACTTTAGCATTGATTTGCAAATCGCCAACATATGTTTTATTTTATGAGCAGAAAGTTAGGAACATTCACCTGGGCAAGCAAGGGCACACGATAGAGCGAGATGACGTGGCTTAGGTTTGTTTCATGGCAGAGAGAGTGGGGTCATGTTTACTGTATGGCAGGAACCTTCCAGACTTCCTGCCACTTCATCCTCATGGCAGCCTGGGGAGGCTGCAAGAATCCTGGTTTTATAATAAATGAATAGGCCTGAGCCTCAGAGTCCTGCACATGCCCAAGGTCAGAGGTTGTGACCCAGAAAATCATTCTGAACTCAAGGACTAGAGAGCATTGAGAAGCCCTTTACCTTGGCCCTGCACTGCCCCTTGTCCCCAGGCCTGGATGTCGCCTGGCTGCCAGGTGGCAGGTGGGAACTTGTCCTGCATCAGCTGTGTGTAGTAAGAGGAAAGAAAATGTGTCCTTGGGGGAAAGGGAAGTGCCTTGTTGACATGTGTGGGGCTGGAAGCTAGCAGGAAGCACCCAGCATGCTCCCTGTCCACCTTTCCCCCCAGCTTCCCCACCCTTGCAATGTGGAATCTCTGATTTCCTCCTAGATTAGGTAAAGATGAGCCTCTTCATCACTTGAAGCACAAAGACTCTCAGCTGGTTGGGACGTTTGAGTTCATGTATTTCGGAAATGTTTTGAAATCCAAGGAGCTAAATACACAGTTGAGTAAGACCCGACCACCATAGGTCCAGGATGGCGGGGAGATGAAAGGGGATTTTTTAAACCAGGAGACACCTTAGCAGCATCTGGAACAACCTCCTCCCTCGTTTTGTAAGTCAGGGTCACACTGCATCGGATGAGAAGCGGGTGCTTCTGGATTCAGGGAGCAGGCTCCGCGCCACCAGGGGCCAGCTGTGGCCCCTGCCTGTCAGGTAACCATGTATAGGGGTACCCTCTCAGTGTGGATGAAGTTCTGAGCAGTGGCTCAAGGCAGAGTGAGGACCCTCCCTCTTCCGAGCCTGTTCATTTCGGATGACCTGTTCATCTTGGAGGTGAGTTTGGCTCATTCACTCCAAGTCTCCTTTTTCACACCGTGCTGAGACCCTCTCATTCATTCCCCAGTTCCTGCTCCCCGTGGGTGGGATGGCAGGTGGGGGCATTGGCACTGACCCTATAACCCGCCCCCCTTCTGTTTATTCTAATTTCCTGTAATTCCAAGTAAGGTCTGTCCATTCAGTTTTACGACCATGAGTTGAGCCATTTTAAACCTTTCCGCAGAAGGATCTACCTTTTCTGGGTGACTGCTTTTCAAGACAGCCGTGCCTCTCAGTCTGGTCAGCAGCTCCTCTGAAACTGGAGTTGTTTTGTTCTTTCTGGAAGGTTGGGAGAGCGCGAGTTTGTCGAGCTCATTTTAGTGCAAGCAAAGTTAGAGGCAGTTCGGTCTGCTGCTGGAGATACCCAGCATGCATTGCGGAGAATTAGCGTTCCTTGGTGGGGGTGGGCAGGTCAGAGGACCCACAATACCTAGATGAAGAGTTGGGGCTCGTGCCTTGTTATCCGTCATCTTAGATGCAGGAGAGTGGCCCAAATTTAAGATGTTGAAAGGACTTTCCGAGTGCGGTGCATCAGGGTGAAGTGAGTTTCTCGCTGCACCCTTGGGTGCCACACACAGAGACCTCTCTCTACCCTCGTCTCTAGAATGTGGGGTTCCCCGGATCCCCTTTTCCCTTTCCATATCTCTGCCTGGGATTTTCTCTTCAGAGCTTTCTCTTACATGAATGACAGTGTTACGTGATTAATGGAGGGAAACTTTAGTAAGACCTGCATGTGATACCACTTGGCTCGTCCAACTCTTTTCTTAAAGGGCAAGTTTAATGGAGAGAAAGTACAGGGTGAGATTTGAATATATTGGATCGCACAGGACAAAAATAGGACTTGTAGACTCTATTGTCAAGATATTTTTAGATATTTTCCTGTTAAATGATACTGGGGGAAAAGTCTAAATTTCATTCTGTACAACCCTTTTGGTTCTTACACTACATGGGCACTTGCTAAAACCTCGGGTTGTCTGAATTGTGCGTCAGATCTCTGTGACTGAAAAGGCATGATACAGTTCCTAGGCCTGGCAGCCAACGTCAGAAGCACACCTCAGGGGTGTACCCTTATGGAATCAAAGTTACAGTCAGTTTCTTATTAAAAGCTCTCACTTTTCACACTAACACTTCCCTCAAAAACTGATAAATAATCAGGCTCCATGGAACTTAATTTTACCCATACTGTAAGCATTATTAGGCAATTAAAAAAACTTAAAAAATTTGTTTCTTCCTCAGCCACATTGCTGCTTACAAATAACTTAGAAAGGGCAGGCTTGGTGACTTTGCCAGGTTTCATGAAACAAAGATATTAAAATCAAATCTTTAGCCCAAGACCCTGTCTCTTAATTCTAGTCTAGACATAGGGCTTGCTCCTTGCCCAAGTCCACGAAGGAGCTGGGGGCGGGGGAGTTGGGGAGCGGGTGTCTTGAGAAGACGTTAGATTGTCCTTTAAAATTGAAGTACAGTCTCCTTTACTTCATTGGAGTAAAGTCTCCTGTGGCTTTTAGGCATTTGGTTCCTCTCTAGGCTACTGTAGTTATTTCGGTGAGGAGGGACCTCGAGGGTCATTTTGGTACCTTGAGAGAGGCTGTTTGTCATCCTGTTTGGCCGTGTGACTTAGGGTGCTCCCAGAGATAATTGCTGTTGCCTTTTTTTCTTGTCCTGGCCCTATAGTCATATCAACATGCCCTCGGTCCTGTTGCTGGAAGCCATCTACGTTTTCCTGTTTGCTGGAGGTAAGCTTGTGTGCTGGGGTGGGGAGGGTAAGGTGTCGAGGGGTTTGGTTGGCCTGACGTCCTGTCAATCTTAATGTCTAAAGGTCTCTTGAATGCCTCTGGGTCTTTCCACGTCGCGGCCACCTGCCGGGTCTAAGCCTCATCTTCTCACACTTGGACGGCCGCAGTAGCCTCCTCACTGGTCTCCCTGAGTCTCCTCCAGCCAAGGCTCTGCACAGCAGCCATTTCAGAATGTGCATCCGATCCTGTCGGGATCCCTCTCTGCTCCCACCCTCTGCCTGAAACTTTTAAGGAATGCCCCATTGCTCTTAGAGGCCCTGCCTGCCTGGTCTGACCCCATAGCCACCCTTCGTCCCTTCTGGTGTCCCCTCCCCACCCTTTGTGCTGCGGTCCATACCCCTTCCTGCCCAGCACCCTTTCTCCCTCCTGCCCTAAAAATTCCCAGTTATGGTGGCCCCTCTCCCTGGATCACTGCCTTACCCCAACACCGCTACCCTGGTAAACTCCTATTCATCCTTCAGCACCCAGCACATTACCCCCTGGAGCCCCAGATCAGGTCGGATGTCCCTGTTAAAACATCCTGTAGCTGTGAGCCCTTAGCTACGTAGCACTTAACACAGATAGGACTTTATATTTCTGTGCAAAGTTTCAATAACTAGCATCCACCTTGTCTGTCAGATCTGAGCTGCGTGAGAAAGAGGCTTTGCATTTTCTTCATTCTCTACTGTGTAATCTCGGCGCCTAGCCCTGGGTTTGACATATGCTCGATGCTCGGGAAGTAGATATTCCCATTTTGTCCTTCCCAAGTTCTATCTGTGAAACAGGGGCTAGTAGAAAGGAATAGATGTGTTTTATGATTCTTGTGGCCAGGGTGGCCAGCTGTCCGAGTCTAGCTCGGGTCTCTGGGCTTCTCCCCTGCAGTTCCTCCCGGGTCTGTGTTTCAGAGAGTAGTTGTGCTCTCTCTGCCGAGTTGGCCGCCATCACCATCTGCCTGTTTCCCAGAGGCTGGGGGAGATAAGAGAGGCTGGAGGAAGAGGGGTGTTTGCTCAGCTCACCTGTCCCTCCTCTAAAATATGCAGGTGGACAGTGCAACACAGTGATTTCATGGCCAAGGCACTGGGGAGAGATGAGACGTGTTTGGCTACAGGGCCTGAATGCGGTCCCTGGAGGTCCTGTACCAGCCCATCACAGAACTCCTCTTTTGTGGCCCTGTCCATGTTACGGAGCACTTGAGCTGGCCATCCTGAGTTGTACCAGTGAGGCAGGGGAGGCTCGGAGAGGTTATGTGAGTTGCCCGCGGTCACACAGCTGTTGATAGCAGAGCTGACACGAAAGCCCAAGTCTCCTGATTCTTGGGCTGGTACCACCACTCTGGTCTCTTGTCGGGGAGACAAGAAGGTGCAGGAATTCTCCCTCTGAGCCTTGGCTGCAGTGAAAGGGCTTCTGTAGATTAGTGATTCTCCTTAGCACCACCCATCCCCTGGGAGATTTAAGTACCGGAACCCACACACGTGGTCTTCAGAGGCTGGGCTGCCCTCATTAGAAGAGGAAGCAGAAGTGGAAGCAGCCATCATCCATTCACCTGCTCCCTCTTCCAGGGGACTCCTCTGCGGAGTCCTGAGGTCATTTCATGGGGGACACTGGAAGCGTCATCCAGGCACCAGGAGGGCTCACCTCAAGCCTGTCACCTGCTGTAGCAGCTGAGCACATGGCACAGAGGCATGTTAACTGAGTGAGGCACGTTAGCTGAGTGACATCATTAGTAAGTGGTCTCTGGTCATGGAGCTCCTCTCACTCCCATCTGGGGAGACAGCTGGCCTGTCTCCAGCTGGAGGGTTTGCTGGTTAAGGGGTTTAAAAAGCAGCAGTGTTTTCTTGTAGGGCCTTAGGGATTCCTCGGCTCCGGGGCCCTTTGCCAATGATTCATGGGCTCGCTCAGGAAACCTTAGGCCTGCCCGCTGTGTGCAGAGAGCTGGGCGCGGCTCTGTGGAGGACAGGAGGAGATGTTCCTGCCCCAGAAGCTTCTGGGGGGCAGGGTCCATGGGAACGTCATCCCAGTATGGGATGGGATGCAGCAGGGCCCCACAAGTTGTCAAGAATTTGACATCCGAATGCAGCAAAGCAGACAGCCTCTGCTGGAATAACAACTTGCTGAATTATTGCTTGGTTTTTTGTGTTCCTTTTGGGGGTGGGATGTGTTGTCCTGCCTCTGTGCCCACATCTGCCATTTTTTATGGAAGTGGATGATTGATGATTTTTGTTCCTTTAATTCAGTCTATTGTATGTATCCATAGTTTATATCTTACTCCTGCCTCTGGTGGCAGAACAGCAGTGACAATTGCACACCGTCTTAGACCTCATGAAAGATATTTCCCTGATAGCTTTTGACTTTGGAGCTAATTGCTGGGTCAGCATATTGGCCTAGCACCGTCTTCCCTATGAGTAGAGATTGAGGGAAGGGCATATTGGTTGAGTAGAAACTGCTCAAAGATTATGGTGGGGAGGCAGGGGTACAGGGGGCAACTAGAAACCAGTTTAGTTTGCACTGGGAAGTAGGGAAAGGAGAAGAGCCATAGGGATGGAGCTGGGACCAGCCCAGGGGGTGCCACAAACAAGGGGTATCTCCCCAGAACCCGACACCATCTTTTGGTGTCTCCCTCCTGATCACTTTTTTGGCAGTTGCAAATCCCCATGGGCCAATTGCCCTGCATTGTCCGATCGCCCCCCGTGCCCCGGTCCTGGGCTTCCCCTCCTTCACCTCCTTCCCCAGCAGCGTCCCCGCTCGTGGTCCTTCCTCTGCCCCCTCTTTGATCCATCCTACCCTTGAGCTCTGCCCGCCCTAGCTTTGT
Source organism: Mormoops blainvillei (assembly GCA_004026545.1). Classification (NCBI taxonomy): domain Eukaryota; kingdom Metazoa; phylum Chordata; class Mammalia; order Chiroptera; family Mormoopidae; genus Mormoops; species Mormoops blainvillei. The sequence goes on from PVJD01006565.1 coordinate 86,783, forward strand.
TTCCTCCGTGCGTACCCACCGAACATCATCACGTATACAGACGTGTCCGCCCCTAGACATCGACCACGTGCGGTTGACTTTTCAGATTACCCCTCCAAGTGACACCCTCATGGCCCTCAAGGTTAATTTTGTTACGTTGTTATGGATTGCTCTCATATTATCATTTTGCAGGTTTACCAGGTATCATGTAAAAGAATGGAAAACATACCCACGAACTTCCTACCCCAAAACTTCTTAGCCCTTGTTCAGGTTAATGGCACTGAATGAATATGTCAGCACTGACTCATTGTCCTGTCTCTTTCGGTGTTTGTCACCTCCAGAACACCTCTATCACAAGTAACATTGGAGACAGTGTCTCAATACACACTTTTCCTTCTCTCAATCATTGTTCCTTAGGATCAAATCCCAGATGTGATATCACAGGGTCAAAGGGTGCAGGCATTTTTATGATGCTTAATGTATTTGGCCAAATCCTTTTCCAAAAGGGTTGTACCAGTTTACAGCGCCACCACTGGAAATTTTTCCTGAATTAAGCTCTCACGAATTACACTTAAATTCAGAAATTTCACATTTAAAGTGTGTGGTTGGAGTTACAGTATTTTATGATTGTGATTTTCTGTGAATTCTCTTTCTCCTGAGTTACCTGTTCACATCCAAGGTTAATTTCTCTGGCATTCCAAAGAGAACCCAGTTATTATACCCAACCAGGGGCAAAACTCGTTTGGCTCCTTATAGCTCCTCTGTGTATAATTTTTAATTTTTCTCTTCCCATTTAAATACAAAGGCACCTGATATGAGAGAGGTAATTGGGGGGTTCCTTCATGCTATCCATCTAGTAATTTTTGAGATACAGTGTCATTAGGCTCCTCCGCATTCCTGCTTTCCTTCTTATTACCTGTTTGCTCTGGCCACATAACGTAGAGACTAAGACTCCTGCCTCTCTGCCTTACAATGACTGCTTCTGGCGTCTTCTCTCCTAGTGCCCCCATCCCTCCCGCTTCAGGAAGTCCAAGTCAGCAGGGAGACCATCGGGAAGATTTCAGCCGCCAGCAAACGTAAGCCCATGTTTTAGTCAACCCTCTAAATGCCCACATCAGCCTCTTTGTGACGGACCCATGGGAAACCATGTCTTCCAGACCGTTTCCACCCCACTCCCGTCTTCCTTCGGGAGTCGTTCTCACAAAACAGGCCCAACCATGTCCCTCCCTTGGGTAAATACCCTTGGTAAATCCCTATTGCCACATTTCTTTTTTAAACTTTAAATTTATTTTTATTTTTTGATTACACCTTAAATATTATTTTGTTTTGGTTTCGGGTGTGTGGTCTAGTGGTTAGACAGCCAGTCATGCACTTTACGAAGTGATCTCCCGGTATTTCAAGTATGCACCTGGCACCGTACATAGTTGTGACAAAATTATTGATTATATCCCCTATGCTGTGCTTTATTACATCTCATGACTATTCTGTAACTACCTCCCTGTGCTTCTTGGCCTCTTCACGTTTTCACCCAGTCCCCCAACCCTCGTCCCCTCTGGCAGCCGCCAGTCTGTTCCCTGTGTCCCTGTGTCTGTTTTGGTTTTGTGGGCTTATTTCGTTCTTAGATTCTTCATATGAGCGAAATCTCATGGGATTCCTTCCCCGACTGACTCATCTCACCTGTCGCCGGATTTCTTGGCCTAGGCTTCGGCATCTTCTGTTGGTGACTGCCACCTACCCAGCCAGCCTCGCCTGTGGCCGTATTCCTTCCCCTTGTGCCCAGCTCAGCCTCCCCTCCCTCTGCTCAGGCCACAGCAGCCCGTTCCCAGAGCCCCTGCCCACCCTGCCCTTCCCTCTCTGGCGAAACTGCCTTCATCTGCTGCCTTCTGGGTGGCGCCATGTCACTGGTGCTTCTCCGGCTGCTGCTGTCTCGCACCTTCACGGTGATTCAAGGTTTGAACTCTGCACACAGCCTGGACTTGGGTCCCGGCTCCGCCACTTCCTAGGACTCAGTCCTTAGGAATGCGACTGACTTGCCCTGTGCCCTGCTTTCCTCATCTCTCCAGTGGGAATAAACCTCCTAAATCTACTTAGGGGCGGGGGTGAGGAGCTAGGGAGCTGAGAGCTAAATGGTACAGGGTTTCTTTATGGGGTGGCAGAAGATGTTCCAAGATTGACTGAGATGATGATGGAATGTATCTGTGACTATACCAAAAACCACTGAGCTATGTACTTTTTAAATGGGTGAATTATATGATGCATGAATGCTATCTCAATAAAACTGTTAAAAAATTTTTGAAAATAGTCACCTAAGGGTGTGTGTGAAAATGAAGTTATCTGGTGCATATAAAGTATTTAAAGCAGAACCAGGCATGTGGGAGAGATGCAGTCAGTGCTGGGTGTTATTACTTGAACTCCTGGGTAAAGCGACCTCTTGTACCAGGGTGCCCAACTGTGTCCCAGACTAGATTGTGGCCCCTGGGGGCTGGGACCAGGGCTCTTAAGTATCTCTCCCTGGCCCAGCAGCCCCTCCTGTCGTACGGCTCCATTTGTGGCGTTAAGTCAGACTCTTCTCATTAGTACAGACTTCCACGTGAGGGCCTCCGGCCCAGAGCTTTTCCAGTGTTAACTTCCTTCAGTGACCTCAGAGGAGCGGCAGCTGACGTACCACAGGGTCATTCCTCTTTCCCCTTGGCTACGGCAGTGAGACCCTGTTGGGAGCAGACTGCAAGGAAGCTCATTGTTCACCCATCTGTCCCCTCTTCCGTAGTTACATGGTGCTCGGCTGCGGTGGACATCCTGTTTCTGATAGATGGCTCTCACAGCATCGGGAAAGGGAGCTTCGAAAGGGCCAAGCACTTTGCCATCACAGTGTGTGACTCTCTGGACATCAACCTGGACAGGGTGAGTGCAAGTCTCTCAGTGTTTGTATTTAGAGTGTCTGTGGCTGCAAGCGATAGGAATCCAGTCTTAAGCAGAAGAGGGCATTTACTGGCTTGTGAAAGTGGGGAGGCCAGCCGCGGTGGGATCCAAGGGCTTAATGCCTCTTTTTCTTCTTGTCTCAGTTTTGCTTCCCACGGTTGGCTTCCTTCCCAGGCAGGCTTTCCGCGTGCAGCAAAGTTGCCCTGCGTCGTCCTTCATGCTAGTGACCCCAGAAAACAGAAAGTGGCTTTCTTTCCCTGCCTCTGGCATAAGTCCCAGGCAGGGCTCTGATTGGGCAGGTGTAGGTCACATGACAATTCCTTACCCAATCGCAGCAATTCGAAGGAAGAGATTGGCTGGACCTGAAGCAATACTCATCCATGTTCACCAGGTGGTGGTAAACACGTGGACTTGGTTTCTCACTAGAAAGATGTTGTATTTGCACAACAGGGGGAGAGGGAAAGAATGTAACTGCCTCCTAAGACTAGAATCTCAGTGTGAAGCACAGTTTCTACCCTCTCTGTTCACTTGAAAGGCACTACTCCTGCCTGAGTGAATGTAGCCAGTATGTTTATTTCTTGTTCCTCCTGGCTCCAGATAGTAGGTTTTAAAACTTAGTGGAGTTTGCTAGCTGTGGCTAAAAGAAGGACCATTTTGGAATAATTCAATAGAAAAATGGGTGATGAACATATACAGACAATTTCAAGGAAATGAAACATAAATTGCCCTTGGACATGTGAAAAGATGCCCAGTGTCCTCACTCAGTGTAATAGCAAATCTCCAACCGATATACCATTCTTCACTTACCTGGATTAGCAAACACCGAAGTTTGCTGACAGGCTCCGTTGGCAAGTCTATGAGAAACGGGTGTTCTCACACGCTGCTGGTGGGAGGGGTGTGGCCTCTCCCAGGGGCAATCCGACAGTTTCCATCACCCAGCATTTTATTCTAAATATACTCCCACAGATAGTTTTCCAAGATGACATTCCTGGCTTAACCCTAGGAAAACTACTAGGATTTAGGAGCAAAAAGATGGCTTTTTGTGAGGACCAGATCTTCCGCAGAATGGCATGTATCCTGGGAGAGCAAGCACATCGCCCTGGACCTCAGGCGGCCTTGCACAGCTATTGGAAGACATTGTATCAGAGCAGCACGGAAGCTCCAACTGTGAAGTCCACCCATCGCAGACCCTAAAAGGGCCAGGGCCAAGGACGGCTCAATCACCATCCTTTCTTGCACAGGGCTTGGCTTTTAAAAGGAAATGATTCCCTATAAAATTTTATTACTACTTCAAGAGCCATAAAGATCCCACACTGTGCCCTTGGCATTGGTGGAGTATGTCCTGAAGTGGGTGCCCAAGAGATCCCAGTGGATGGCAGGTTAGGAGAGAACTGTGTGGATTATGAGAGAATGTTTACAGATGAGGAAATTGGCTCAGAGCAGCTAGGTGACTGCCTAAGGACACACAGCAGTCTTAGAAGTGAGCTAAGTGTAGAGGAACTGGGGCTGTGGACTGTCAGCTCAGGATTTGTTTCATTAGGTCATTTGTCCCCACCCTTTGGGCTATGATGAGGTGATGAAACTCAGACTTCACACCCTGCTGTCATACAGGAGGTGGACCGCATGGCATTGTCTGTCTGGCTGTGAGTGTGTGTGTGTGTGTGTGTGTGTGTAGAAGTGGGGGTGCTGATGGAATTCAGAATCCTCAAGAAGAGACAAAAAACTATGGCCAAAAAAAAAAACAAAACCCCTTCATGGCTGGTGCTGTTGGGAGTAGCTGTCCCCAGCCCACAGGGCCCCAGACAGAGTTTAGGAAATTCGATCTCACTGTTGCCACACCTAGAAAGTGGCATTCTTAGGTGAGTACTGGCAATCCAGACAGTGCCCACAACAAGGAGGGGAACAGTGAGAGGCCAGGAAATTTCCATAAATGAGGGAACCTGATTAGGTACAAAGTGGCTCCATTCTCTTAAGAGGGCAGAAGCTGTGTGTGTAAGGAGATATACGTGGGCTTGGCCCAAGAAAAGCTTTCTCACAGCGAGGCTTGTCGAGCAAAGGAGTCATGTGTCTCTTTCAGTGAGTGAGCGAGAGAGTGAGTGAGCGAGTGAGTGTCTTGACCTGCCTGGGGCTCCGTCAGACTTGCTGGAATTCTGGTGAAGGTTTTTTTTTTCCCATCAGGGCGGATTTCAGATGGCTCCACCAGAGTTGTGGCTTCAGGTTTTATGTTCTTGCTGCTGCATTTTTGTCGCATTTTTGTTATCTCTATGTACAAGAGATGTCACTTTCTGTAACTTTAATATTCAGGAAGAAATTTTCAAGTAGTAGCTCTAAGTTAAGGCTTTTATGGATGGTCTGCTGTTGAAGTACGTAAGTAGGTTTAAGGTGTTTGAAGTCTTCCTCTCAACACTTAAAAAGCTGAGAAGTTCCAAAAAAAAAAAAAATGCAAGCTGAGGCATTCACTTCCTGGCTGTAATGTAATGATTATAGCAGGGTGATTACAGTGGGGTGAGAAATCCTGTAGGGCTTGCTTCTCAGCATACAGTAAACTGAAGATAAAAGACAACTCCTTTGCTTTCAAACCACCAATTAAATTATATGCCTTAACTACTGACTCAAACTGTTTGTATCTTGTTTTCTTTTGAAGTTGTATCCTTCCTGTTTAATTCAAGTAAATATACCCAGCTGTTGGTCTCAAGGGAGTTTTCTTTTTTTTTTTTTAACTTATTTACATGGTTCAATAAAAAGACATCGAGCAAAAACTATCCCTCCTACGCACACACTTTCTATTTGCTCAGTCCCTCACCTGCTTTCTTGAGCATTCTTATAGCATCTCTTTGTACAAATGCAAGAAATACGAGTATCCTCATTTCCCCGCTGTCTATACAGAGAGTAGTAGGTGATACACACTATTCTATTACTTCCATTTCTCTTCGCGTGGTCTTGGAAGTCTTTCTGTATCTAGGTAATATAGGTATTAATGTAGATATATGTTTTATAGCTGATTATTGTTTCAGTCTAAGGATTTACCAACATTTAATTGACCAACCTCCTACCGATGAGCATTTGCTATTACAAATATATTGTGAGCTTGTAAATATGTCATTTCACACACATAGAAGTATATCTACAGGATACATTCCCAAGAGTGTTATGCATTTGTAATTTTCAATAAATATTGACAAATTGCTCCCATGGATACTGTAACATTTATGTTCTCACCAGGTTAAAGGCTGAGAATGCTGGTTACCCCCTGCAAACTTTGTATCTGGCTTATTGCTACAGCTCAGTGTGATGCCCTCAAACATCTGTTTGGGTATAAACAAACTATTTGTATTTCCTGTTGTGATCTCTGTCCATATTCTTTGCCTTTTTTCTTTTATGGATTTTTGGTCTTCTGCACATGGATTCCTAGACACTGTTCATATGTCAGGGAAGCTGATGCGTTGTCTCTGACGTAAGCTACAAATAATGTTTCCATTTTGTCTTAAGTGTTTGGTTGGATCATGATATGGGTTGCCCTGCAGAAGTTTTCTCCTGTAATCGCTTTATCAATCTTTCCTATATGACATCTGGATTTTTAGTCATAGTAAGTAAGGTCTTTTCTACTCTGAGGTTTTAAAGGAACTCTTCCGAGTTTTCTTCTAGAACTTTTGTGGCTATATTTTTCACACTTAAATCTTGAATCTCTTTGTAATTTAGCCTTAGTTCTTCTTCAGGTTTATCCAGTTGTCCCCAAATCACTTAATAACTAGACCATGTTTTCCCCCACTGATTTGAGATGCTCCCTTTATCACTGGCTAAATTCAAGGGTGATTTAAAAAGCATCACCTCTCAGAAACTTCTTTAGAGCTTCTCCCCTGCTCTGCTTTTCAGTGCCCATCTCCCCCATATGCCCACCCAAGATTTCTTCCTACTTAGAATGCCCAGTGGCTCCTCCTCAGAATGTCCTGGGGAGAAAGCCCAATGGGCTATGCTCACTGGGAGCAGATGCAGCCCGCCTGGTGCAGCGAGTGCTTTGATCATCTCCCAGGCACCAGGCCTGTTAAGACCTTGGCATCGGCGCTGAAGGTGTTCAGGTAGCGAGCGAAAGGCAGCGTCACTGCTTAGGTAGGAACCACTTGGCTCATTTGCAGTGTTGGCCAGAATCAGAGATCGTTATGAGACTCGTAACTGAGCATGTAGTTTCTCCAGGGGCGTTAAAGAGCCAGTGATTAGGTTCACGGATTGAACCCCCAAGAGGAACCCTAAATGTTTATAGCCTTCTCTGCTTGAGACACGCCAGTGCTCTAAGGGTCCAGAAAATGATTTCACCCAGTTTACCTTCTCCACTCTTGCAAGGCGTTGGGGTTTTCTCATATGACCCCCTCGATTAGGATGCAAAATCTGTTTGGAATCACCAGTGGCTATCACTCCCTCCCCTGCAGGGGAACTGCAGCCCCAGTATTGCTCGTCTCGCGTTAGGGTGCTGGCTGTCCCCCAGTCTGACTCTGGTCTGAAGAGCTGGCCTTTCCCTAGCGTGGCAGGAGCAGGCTTGGAAGGGCTGACCCCCTCTGCAACCAAGGATGGGTGTGTGGTGGCTGTGGTTAGCGATGAGCCAGCAGGGATGGTGGCTGTGGTTGGCTTCTGTGACACCCCTGATCGGGTCAGCGAGCGTGTTGCTGAGGGCCTTGCTGGCGGCTGAGGAGGCAAACAGTGGAGCTGAGTTTTGTGAAGACCACAGGCACGAAGTCCAATGGCCTGGCTCCCTTACTCGCTCTGGGCCAGATCTGGACGCTCTCTACATTTTAGCTTCTCAGCAGTCATGTGGGGGTGAATAGTGCCTCTGTGAAATAATGTGAGGTCACTTAAAACTGTTTCTGCACCCAGCAGGCACACACTAAGTGTGCACAGAGACCCTGCCCTGAAGACATTCTCAGCTCAACCAAGTGAAATGCCAGAATGGGGCCCAAGAAGATTGAACTGGTGGTTGTCAGTGCAGAACACAGGCAGATTTGACTGTTTCCTTCCAGATTCTCCTGCTGGTCTTGGGAACCTTTCCTTAGGGAGACCAGAGAGAACTCTGGCACTGGAATTTGTTGAGTGGGCAGGAGGCAGGTCATTAACCTTCCTCGTCCCATCTTCGAGCCTCTTAGGAATGTCTGTGACTTGACCCTGCTCTCAACCCCCGGGTCCTCTGTCTCCTACTGCAGGTCAGGGTGGGAGCAGTCCAGTTCAGTTCCACTCCTTGGCTGGAATTCCCCTTGGACTCCTTGTCAACCCAACAGGAAGTGAAGACAAAACTCAAGAGGATGGTTTTCAAGTATGTATGATCAGATACTGCCCTGGGTGGGGTGCAGCTAGCTGCTCTTAAAATCGCTCTCGAATGGTTTGACCCTGCCCTTGGCCTCCCAGAGAGGGCTGGGGGGTCCAGAATGCCAGATGTGCTCAGTGGGTAATGAGAATTCCCCTCGCATAAAGTTCACATATTTAACATGTACAAGTCAGTGGTTCTGAGTATATTTTCAGAGTTATGCAACTGTTGCCATAATCTAATTGTAGAACATTTTCATCATCCCCAAAGGAAATCTTATAAATAGACATTTCTAAAGGGAAGATATATAAATGGCCAATAAGCACATGAAAAGATATGCAATATCATTAGTCATTAAGGAAATGCAAATGAAAACCATAATGAAATACCACTTTATACTCACCGGGAAGGCTAACATAAAAGGCAGAGAGTAACAAGTGTTGGCAGGGATGTGGTGGGATTATAAAATGGTACAGCTACATTAAAAAACAGTTTGGCAGTTTCTCAAAATGTTAAACACAGAGTTACCCTGTGACCCTGCAACTCTACTTCCAGAAAATTGAAAACATATGCCCACGCATAACCACATGCCCTGATGTTCGTAGCGCATTATTTATATAGCCAAAAATGGAAATAACACAAAAGCGTAGTGGGTAAACAAAAAACGTGGTCTGTTCATCCAACTGAATATTATTCAGTGTGAGCAGAGTTGCACTGCCAGTCCGATAGGCCCCAGCCAGCTGTCCTCCCCCACCTCTCCCGTCCTTCCCCCGCCCCCCCCCCAAATGGTTGGTCGAGCCTCTTTCTCAGCTGTGGTGAAAGTCATAACTAAGGGCTGGAGAGCATTCTTCATGACATGAAGTACAGAACCACGTTAGGAATGTGCCAGAGGAGGACACTGGAGGTGGAGAATGAAACCTCTTTACGTGCCTGAACGAGGTGAGCTCCATTTGGGGGGATGCGTACGGCTAGCACTGCGTACCCCAGGATGACTGTGAGAAACAATGGACAGGGCAAGGCGGCGGGAACTAACATTCTGGCCACAGCTGTGGGGTCACTGAGGTCACTGTTATTCATCAGAACAGAGGAATGTTGGCCGAGTGGGAATGATGGCCTCTCCAGGGCTCTTTTCCCTTTTTGTACAGTGAGGTTTTGAATGCTGACCTGAGCGGAACAGGTGTCCCTAAAACCCAGAACGCTTGCCTTTCTAGACCAAGGCGATTCCCTAGAAATATGTTTTTGAGGTGGCTAAGAAACCACCCTGACAATCACTTTGTCGCTACTTTGCAATAGGAAGTTTAAAAATATAACAACCAAACCCTTCAATATTGCACCCAGTGATAACATGAAATCAGGTAAGACATGGCCAGCGATTGGCTCTGAACGCCCAGAACTCGTTCTCACTTGGCTCACTCGTTCATTTCATGAAGCTCCCAGTAACGTGACTC
>PVJD01006566.1:0-96403 GCA_004026545.1 Mormoops blainvillei
TGCAGGGTGGAGGGGATAAAGGGGAGAAAAAAAAAATGAGACAACTGTAATAGCATAATGAATAAAATATAGCAAAAAAAAAAAATCAGTATTTTTTGACCACAATATGGTAACAATGCAACCTATCCTGCATACTTTACAGTGTTCTTTTAAGATTAAATGTGCTTTATAAACTAAAAAACTATTAAGTTTTATTAAATATTTATTAAAATTATTTTATTTTTCAGCTTAACAAATTTTATAAAAATATTACTTAATTCTTTTTATATGTCAAATATAGTCATTTATTTTAAATGATTTTACTGTTTTTCTTTCATTCTAATTTCTTGAAGTTTCCCTTGCAGTACAGATAAATAGGTAATGTCTGTGGTGACGGTAGTAGTAATGGGAAAATAACCAATTCTGTAGATGGCTAAAAAATTACCTTAGACACACATTGACTCTCAAAATCCATAAACTGATGTATGTCAAATAAATACAATTTGAAATCGTTTGGATTATTCCAAATTCTTGTATTTTTTGTGGACTATTTTATTCTTGTGCATATATTAATAGGCAGTAAGACCACAGGCTGCATGGACAGTATTCTTTATGGGTCTTTGTGGTCTCCACTTGCTTAGTACAATGGCTGTAATGTTTGGCTGTAGACTGTGTAATGTTTGTTGAACTAATGAAAATAATACTCTTAGAAAGGTGTTCCTATGAATAGTTTGTCATTCATGATGCTTCTGTCCAATACAACTTATCTGTAGGATCTTAATCAAAAGCCATCTAAATTCCCCCCCCAAATTGAAAGGAATCTGCGATTCCTTCACCACATAAAAACTTGAAAAGTACTAGGCAAAAGCCCCAGTAACCCTTTAGGATAAGGGAGAGGTCATGATTGGGGGAGGACACGGGGTTGGGTGGCGCTTTCTGCGGTTCTAATGTTTCATCTTTCTCCCCACCTTTTTTATTTTGAAATTTTCAGACCTCCCCAAAAGTTAAAAGAACATTCATAAACCATTTACCTCGACTCATCAACTGTTAACATTTTACCATATTTGCTTCCATTCGCTCTCTTTCCCAGAGAGGTAGGTAGGTAGGGTTTCTCTGGCGGGAAGGCTGGTAATGTTTCTAGATAGAGAGATGAATAGAACCTCCTTTTGGGTTACTGATAATGTTTTATTTATTGTTCTAGATGGTGAACACAGATGTGTTCATTTTGTGATGATTACACTGAGGTGAACATTTATCATTTTTTGTACATTTTCTGAATGTGTTATTCTTCAGGTAAAAAAAAAAATCTGATTTAAGCAACTTGTTTTGAAAATGCCCTTGAAAACAATTCCTTCAACACAACACATTACGGAAATAGTACTGCCTACTGAATTTTTGTTGTTGTTTTGACAGCACTTGGGGAAAATGACTTCATCTTTTCAGATCCATTTATTGAACGAAGATGCCTTAATGTGGCAATGAGACTTAAGTTAAAATTACAGTGTCACAGCCTCACCTGCTGGTTGTTTTCCATAGCCATATTATAGATTCACTTCTGCGTTATATGAAGACCGAAAATGTCCCCATGCTTGCTGTTTTTAAGACGTGCGTAGCCCAGGACTGCTTAGAGTACAGTGAGGCACAGGGCCGGGTTGGGGGGCTTGGTGGCAGTGTGGGGTGGATATCGAATGGTCCTATCGGTTAAGTGAGTGCATAAAACGCAGTTCTGACCCTCAAACAAACGGTTAAAGCCACAAGCTAAAGAAAGGACATAATATTTTCCAAAGCTTACATGAAAAGTGGAATGGCTGGCCTCTGTGTTTTTTACCAACAGGAATGAATTCACAATTTGGTATAACAGAACAAGCCCTCAGCTTAGGAAAAAAGAATTTAGATCCCACCTTTTACTCCATGGTAGCTAATCTGAGGTAAATCAAAACATCTCAGAGCCTCGCTTTTCACATCTATAAAAATGAGGATAACTACACATGCTACTCAAACCCTCCACGGGACATTGCAAGAGTCAAACGGGATAACAGACGTGCTTTATGAAGTGCTATAGAAATACATGGGACTACTTGTAAATTCCCTACTTGCTCATGCCTTCTGCTCCAACAACCATGGCTTGTAGAAGGACCTCAGGACCAGGAGTTACCAGACCAAGATCTGGTTTTCTAGGCCACTTTATTTTTATTTTTAAAAAAGATTATATTTATTTATTTTTAGAGAGCGGGGAAGGGAAGGAGAAAGAGAGGGAAACATCGATGCGTGGTTGCCTCTCGTGCGCCCCCTACTGGGGACCTGGCCCACAACCCAGGCATGTTCCTAGACTGGGGAATCGAACCGGCGATGCTTTGGTTTGCAGGCTGGTGCAGAATCTACTGAGCTACACCAGCCAGGGCTGTAGGCCACTTTAGCCACCAAAATTATTTTCCCTTTTTGGACTTCTGTTTCCTTATCTGTAGGATGAAGAGTTTGTGGTGGATTACTTCTGAGGTGTTTGCTTCCTCTTACATTCCATTGATTTTATGTCTTTACTCTATAGTATACCCATTCCTGCAGTCTTATTAGCTGACTGTAGGTACCAGACTGATGACCCACTAGAAAGGTATGCTATCAGAGGTAGTTAAAGGACAAGGTTTCAATTCGAGGGTAATCCCAGGGTCCTTGGAGGAGACCTGAGTCCTGAATGATCACAGCAGAAAGTGACCACTGAAGAAAAAGTAAGAATGACCTGTTTATGGCACGCTGAACCTATTTCCTTAAATAGAACTCAAACGTGACATCCCTCTGCTGAGTGAGGTAGTGTTGACTGGACGATGCTGATCTAGGAGATGCTCTTAGAGTCCAAGACGCATGTGTGTTTCTGTAGAGTGTACTTGGAATTGCGTATTGTGTTTGTAAGGGACGCTGTAAGTTTGCTTTCAATATACAGGGTCCAGCACAAATAATGGCCCTTTTTTATTACAAAATCTTTTAGTACACAATCATAAGCATGCCATTCTGTAAGATGACAGTATCACACTCAAGCTCGCCATATGACATATTAGGTGAAATGTTCAAATTAAAACTATAAATTATTACACCCATATTATTGCCCTACCAACCATACTCAAGCAGGCGTTACTTCCGCCAGACACTGTACTTTCGGGGTGGATGAATTGGTATTGTGTATCGGTGATATATGCAATCGAGTCAAAATTTTTGCCTGCTTAATTTAGGGTCCAATGTGCTAAAATAGAGACCTATTTAGCAGCCAATGAACAGGAAACTGTTGATTGTAGGTGCTGAGAATAAACTTTTAAGAGAAGTTTAACTTTGATGGTGTCACAGATTCAGTTGCAATAATACCTAAAGCTTGACAGTAAAAGCTAAAGTGTCAGGCATAGAGCTTGTACTCTGGGTTTGAGTAAAAGCATCCAGAAAGTGACCTTTCGCAATGGGAGACAGTACAAAGTTTGGTAACTAACTTTTCAATTAGACCAAAGATTCGGGATCAATGGGAGCTATTACGAAAATCTTCCTGAGGTGTTAAACACTGGACACAGATTATCCACGATGGGAAATCTCCTTCCTGAATTTGAAGAGACTAGATTCTTGTTGATCTGGAATGGTTCAGTTTAGCTCCACCACGGGAATAAACGGAATGACTGCTCTACAATTGAATAGTCCTTTAAGCCATATTCTATAAATTCTATAGCTATCCATACGTACGGCATCTAAAAATAAAACTGATAGCTCGAGGGCTTTTGGTTGTGAAAAACGACTACGACTATCACTGAGAAGGCCCGACTTTTTTTTTTTATTTTCAAAAAGCTAATGGTAAGTTATTTTTTAATCCAATTGATGGCGTCTTCAGTCAAGACCATTTTGTCACAAAGATTTCTATGAAGGCCTGCAGAATACTGAACGATTCCTCTGAGAAAACTCTGTTTACTACTCGCTTTACAGTGGGTCAAGAGACTCTGATCGTCAGCACAGAACTGTTTTATAGGCATCCTTCTAAACCCCATCTAAAGGCAGACAGGCAGATTCTAATGTTACAAAATGCTCTTTTGAGCTCAGTGAAAGAACTACAGTTGGGCAAGGGAGAACATAACCGTAATCATCGCTCACACAAATTTTACTAATAGTATTCCTCGTGCTAAGTCTTAAACGCTTTCACATCTTATCCAATTGGTAGAACTATCTTATTGGTGCCAGAGTCCCAGGCTTTTCATTCTCTTCTGGTTTTCATGCTCTACACATGGATTGACATGGCTCTAAATTGGATTAAACCTTCAAGTACTAGAGGTCAAGTAGGATCTTTCTAAACCTTTAGCTATTCTTAATCATTTGAGCTTCTATGTTTCAACACACACTTTGGCATTTGTAGCATGATCTACTTTTAAGAAAAAGTAATCGTTTCCAAAGTCTGTAATTTCCTGCCCCAGATAGAATTGTGTGTACAGGACGCGTGGTCACTTGCAAATACTAATATCTCAGCCAGAGAAATTGATTGATAAAAAACTGGGGGAAAAAAGCCCCTGCAAACTAAAATCTATGATTATATACTACATCTGTAACTGGACTACCTATATCACTTTATAGCCCACATTCCTCATGCAATGGTAAATGGAATCTTGTCTGATGCTGTCTAGGCCTAGAAAGGAAAATGGTTGAAAAAGAGCAAGTGGTAGGGGTGCGACCCAAAGGCCGCCATCCTCAGAGTGGCAGAACAAGCGCCTAATAGTGAATGTGAGAACCTTCTGTCTGTGGGTAGCATGAATCTTTTTTGAAGTTATATGCACAAGAGAAAACATCGGAAGGCTGAGAAGAAAAATATGATGTTTGGACGTTATTTCCATTGGAATTCTATTTAACTTTTGGTTTTGTAAGATCCATTGGAGTAAAAAGCTAACTTTGAAATCTTTCCATTACGGAAGAGAAAAAGAGACCGTAGATTCCGGTACCACAAGGCCAGAGGTAGTTTTCCCGGTAGTCAGTCATAGGTCCCTGCCTAATGGCGTTGCGTTATCCTTACATAGTGCCTGTTATGAAGCTAGACATCTGATTGATTTGTATTGCCTCTCAACAGGGTCACGGCAGATGGCAAACCTAAGGTAAAAGTGCTTTTCGGCCCACCAGTTGATGACTGGCCATGGATCGGGCAAAGACTGGGTGTAGCATTGGAGAGGCGGGGGGCGCATATGTAAGCGTGTATACATCTGAGTTTTATGGTCCTACCGTTCGAGAGCACGCAATGGAATACGCGGTTTCTGGGGGTTGCTGCCTTTCAATACCACGAAAACACTGCGTTACAGCCTACTGGCCGAGTGACTGACTCAGGTGATCTAGAGACTCAGTCACTGTGAGACAGAACTGGCAATAACGCAAACGCACCCCCATTTGAGAGCCATGGCCTTTGCTCCCTTTTGTTTGGTTAGGGTGGGCTAGCAGAGGCTTGGCCTGAGGCGCCTGACTGGAACGCGCGACTTCTTGTCCTCACGCATAATAGGGACAACAACCATGTTTCATGTTGAAAAGTAAAAGGTTCAGGCATACCTGTCTACATCCAAGCTTGGGGCAACACTTCAAGGTTTGAGTCATGACATTTTTGTTTAATAAATGGAAATGAAACTTGATTTGAATTTCATAATTATCTACTACTGGTGTGATTTAAAAGCAGCTGGTAGGTCAATATGGTGCTCTTCTTTATGCATTTTAGTACTGAGAAAAAACATCAATGCTAGACATACCACTGTTACGGTTTCTCAGAATATTAAAATTCAAATAACACACACACACACACACATATACTAATAGTATGATACCATCGCTTGAGACTCACCTGTAATGATATTGGTCTCTATTTGACTCACTTTTTAATTCCATCTAAGGATGAATGATAATAATCATTGACCTATAGCTACAACACGGCTCTATTTTTTTTCCTCAATGAGTTCACTAGAGGATCTAACAGCATAAATCTCTTTCCCACGAATTAAATGTAAAACTCATGAATGCATATGACGTATTTAGATTGAACCAAGTATTTTTATGAATACAGATTCTCTCAGTCCACATAGAAAACCTTACTGGTGAGCAGCGGGGTTGGCAATAAGTTAATGCTGTTCAGCAGGTCAGACGCGTACAGCTGGAGAAAGATCATGAAATTTAGCAAGTATACTAGGGAAAACGCAAATCTGGAAAGGAGAGGCGATCCACACTGCAATTAAAAAAAATTCTATGTAGATTTAGAGATCTAGTACCGTACACATAAACACGAGAAACCAAACGAGCTTCATTAGGCTTTGCCTTTGAAGATTTTCTTTCTTTTTTGAGGAAACAAAAAAATACAACAAAACACTTTCTGTTGCCCTGAATGCTAATGATGGAAGACTGTTGCTATGGTGATGCTAATTTCAACACTGTTGCCTGTGGACTTCACATGAACTCGCTGTTTTAACTTCTGCAAATGTCATTTGCGAAATGAAAACCCATTAATGATTAGCGAGGGCACAATGTTCCACTTTAATTAGAATAATAAGGAATGCTGATGCACAAAGTACAGGTTTGTGAATTGCTACGGAGCCTACACTGTCAAAATTAATTACTACCAATGAGGATTCGGTTCTATTTTTTTAAAAGGAAGCTTTAGAATAGAACAGTTGTATTTTGACTTAAAAGGATTTTAAAATTCCCCCCTTTTTAGTTTGAAGGTTAAAAAAAAAAAAAGAACATCTCCCAACAGTACACATAAAAACTCACTGTAAAAAGCAAAACAGAAGTTACAACCAAGGGTCAGATATTTCTAAGTGAATAAGAACTGAAGAGACTTCAGCCAACCCGTTGTCAGTTTTAAAAAGGGGCAGGGGAGATGGTGGAGATAAGTTGTTTAAATATTTAAAAAATAAATCTCTGCAGAAAAAGTGCTGCATAGGACAAATATTTTGATTTATGTGTTCACGCAAGGAAATGTGGAGACCACTTAAAACAACTGGAAACGGACAAGAGGAGACAAAATGAGTTCAATTCTCTGAGGGCAGAAGATTAATTTATCTTGAAACAAAGATTTTTATTTTCACTTGCACAAATTTTGAGGCAAAATCTAAAGATGGATTGAGAGGGGCATATTCCATATTCAAATTTGCTTTTGCATGGAATGCTGCAAAGACTGCCTTGGACAATTTCATTTTCGATGCTTTAAATTGCCATTCTGGGTCACCCTCCAGTCAATGAAATCACTTTATGCCACTGGTGCAGCCAACCAAATACTGGTGGTTTTGCTGGATGTAGAAAAGAGCAAAACACATTTTTCATTATTAGACAAATCTTCTTACGGAGGCCCCACCTGTGGGTTTTGGAAAGATGATAAAGGAGAATGACACAAATACTCTATGTGGTCTGTAGAGTGATCCTTGAAAATCCCTCTCGTGTTCTGGGTCTCGAGCCAAGCAATATTATAGGGCCTGTATAGAACTGTCCAATTACCTGGGTTATCGAGGTGAAAGCAGAATTTGTGGTGGCTTTACTTGCCTACCTGATATTAAACCAAGAATATTTCACTGCGGGGAGACAGCTAACATAGGTCTTCAAAAGTGAGAAGTCAAAGCACCCTTGTATCTAAGTATAAACGTGTGTTGCTCAACAAAAGGAGGGGTAAAAATTATATGAATTATATTTCCTCTATTTTATTAGAAAAACTTTAAAAATTAAAAGAAGAGATTAGCAAGACATTCATAGTAGTTGTCTGGGTGGTGATGGGTGATTGGATACTGTTTATTCTATTCTATGTTTTCTGCAGTGAACATTTACTACTTTTGTCACAAGAGGAAAAACTTATAAAGATGCATGTTCCAAAATACTGCTCAGACTTCTGGTTTCGACTGAGAGATGTAGAGAGCTGCAAAGAGGCGGCCCCCATAGTTACACTGAGAAACAAGCCAGACAGATAAATTCCCAACTTTTCATCAGCCTGTCAGGGGAATGAGGGCACAGAACAAGCAGCCACCCTGAAACCTGGACGGAGTCGTCTTCCCTCAGGTGCTACAGGACCTGACGGGGACATTAAATTCCTGGAGGCCACATGAGGGCCTGAGAGTGAGAAGCTCCTGGGGCCCAAGTCACAGGAGTATTCCAGGCTTCCTGCAGGCTTTGTCCTCCAGGAACTGCAGCAGCCTCTGGCAGAGAGGATGGGCGGGATCTGGAGAAAGCTCCTCCCACTCTCCGAGGTGCTGACTGGGGAAGGGTCGCAGGAGCCCACTCCCTTAAGGAAGCAAAGGCTTTAACCTGGACAGGGAAGCATGTCACCTGAGGGCCCTAGTGGAATTCCAGGGCAGCTGGGGGAAGGGAATATCACCCAGATCTAGATCCCGCATGTCACCGAGGTGAAAAAAAAGCCTTCATCTGCAAGGACCATAGACAGAACATTGGTGGAAGGGAAGGGGAGGCTGAGGAAGTTCTACCCCTGGAGGTGGGGCACAAACAACTGGGAAGGCCGCACCCCCACGATCCAGGCCAGCTGTGTGTTAATCAGCACAGGAGAGAATGCTCCATTACCACAGTAACAAGCTTCCGGTAGTAAAACAAGGTTACCTGAGGAATTTCAAGGCTTCGGCGCCCATAGTAACACTGTACCTCAACAATGATAACCGTAGCAACAAACAAACTTCAAATACAGCTGGGTTTAAATACATCATCCCACAAAAAGTCTATTTACCTCCCTATCTACTGCTCTATATAAGACGTCTGTCTTTCACACCCAAAATACAAGGCACACCTACAGGAAGAAAAATCACAGTCCAAAGAGACAAAGTACATCAGTACCAGACTCAGATGTGTTTCACATGTCAGAACTATCAGGCATATTAACCATAATTATTTTAACATATTAACCATAATTTATGTGTTAAAAGGCTCTAATGGGAAAAAAGACTATGCAAAATCAAGTAGGTAATTTCAGCAAAGATGGGATCTATAAGAATGAATCAAATGAGATCAGCTAGAAATCAAACACAGCAACAAAAATGAAGAGGGCTTTAGATGGGCTCATCCGTAGATTTGACACAGACAAGGGAAGAATCCATAAACTTGAAAACGGGACAATAGAAATTACACAAGCTGAAAAGGAAAAAAGCGAACAAAATTCTACAATTTCAGTACAAATGTAATGGTTTTTTAGCATTAGTTTAGATTCTAGACAAGAGCTACTTGTCAGATTAAGTAATTTTGGTGCAGTTAGGCTGATCAAGTATAAATAATTATGAATTAAAGACTCTACTCACAGAAGTAAGCTTTGTTAAGTATTTAATGGACTAGTTACATTCCAGTTGTTAATCATGATGCATTTTTAAAATGTTTGTTTTAGTTTAGGAGTTTTAGGAAATAAAACAAGGTCCAGGACACCAAATAAAAAGGGTTTTTTCTCCCACTGTCCAGAATTACTAATGGTTATCATTTATCTTTGCAAAACACATATTTTTAAATCAAAGGCCCCCTTTGATTCCCTGTTCCCTATACTACAACCATTATGATAACATTGGTGTGTATCTTTCTAGGCTTTTCAGTTATTTTATTACTTTAAAAAATCAGTTTAAAAATGTTACTTTTAATATTGAAACCGTACTTCAAAAAGCAAAGAGCTTTAAAAACTGCCCTTCTAAAATTTAGCATTAGAGTCTCAATCATGCCCATGGTTTCAGTCACCAGTTATATGCAAGTGCTACCTAAATTAATAACTCCAACCCAGACCCATCTACCTTTCTTCTGTAGACATATATTATTTGTCAGCTTGGTGGTGCTTTTGAGATGTCACAAATCACCTTCAAATTCCAACGTCCACGATCACACCACCATCCCCAATCTGGTGTTTCTTCGTGTTCTCCATCTCACTATAAAGTGTCATCAACTGTCCGTTGCCCAGAAATCTGGACACATCCCTTGGCATATTTTTCTTCCTCTTCGCAACCCATCCCCATTTTATTTATCATCAAGCCCTCAGGACTTTTGCCTCCTTAGTCCTTCCTGAATCTCTCTCCTTCTCACCACCTCCAACCCACCATAATCATGGTCCAAGTACCATCACCTCTCACCTGCATTTCATCAAGAACCTTCAAATATTTGTATCCATGGGGCCCTCCTCCAGCTCATTTGAATTAGCTAGAGAGCTTTTCAAGTTTTCTCTCCACCCCCTCCGGCAACAGTCACAATGTCATTTCCATTCCTTGTATTGACAAGTTCCCTCCTGCAGAAGTGCCTTGCGACATGATCTCCCCTCTTTCCTACATTAACCCATTCATACTTAGTATCACGACTCCATTATCTGCTCTCCGGCTATACTTTACAGGTAGCATGAGTGTTGCTTACCAAAGGTAAGGACCTGCATCTAGCACAGTGCTTGGCACATATACTATGGTAAATAAATATGTATTGAATGACTAAATCAATCAATCTGTCAAGGGCATGTCTTTAAAAATTACGTATTTGAGATTTTTTTCTTGGGCAAGGAGAATCCAACCATTTCTTAAGTATGTACATTAGAGTTAAAGAACATTTTAGCATTTGTGTGAAATTTTGAAAGCACTAACAAACAGCAGTTTGTTTTTACAAATGTAACTGAGGTTAAAGAAAATATACCAAGTAAAAAATAACTTCATACTAAATTGGCTAATTACAAGTGAAATTGGCCATTTATGCTTTGACAATGATCAGAGACACCCTCATACACTATGCCTCTTTAATGAATAATAATACATTTTATAGTTTTATGCTTTCATTTTAGCATTTCAGAGCAGCTCACAAATACACCAATTAATCCCTGCAATAGTATTATACTCACATATTACAGGCGAATTCAAGGAAGTAAATCGCAGAGGAGAATTCAAAAGCACAGGGGAAAATTCTTAGACGCCTAAGGAAAAGCTCTCCTTCTGATCTTATTTATATGTTCTTATGCTGTTATATAGATTTTAATATAGAATTACAATAAAAATAGAGAGTATTTCAGCTATCTTATTGAAATCATAAGCAACTTGATTCCTTAATTTCTTTATTTGCTGGGCAATTTTTTATTGCGGTACAATATGCATGACATGAAATTAACCACTTTAACCATTTTTAAGTGCAGAATTCAGAATTCAGTGGCATTTAGGTATATTCACAAGGTTGTACAACCACCACTATTTTCTATTTCCAGAACTTTTTCATCACCCCGAAGAGAAACTCTGTATCCATTATACAATAATTCCTCCCCGGTCACCCCGTTCCTCAGCAACCACTAATTTAATTCCTGTCTTATGACTTTGACTATTGTAGGCACCTCATATGAGTGGAATCATACAATGTTTGTTCTTTTATGTCTGGCTCATTTCACTTAGCAAAACGTTTTCAAGGGTCATCCATGTTATATAATTACCAGAATTTCATTCCTTTCTAAGGCTGAATAATATTCCATTGTAGGTATATGCCACATTTTGTTCATGTGGTCATCTGTTGATGACAATTTGGGTTGCTTCCGCCTTTTGAATGATACGAACAATGCTGTAACGAACATTAGTGTACAATATGTGTTTGAGTCACTGCTTTCAGTTCTTTTGGGTATGCGACATATCTCAGAAGTTCAATTGCCGATAATATGGTAATTCTATGATTAACATTTTGATGAGCTACCAAGTTGTTTTCCACAGCGGCTGCACCGTTTTACAGGCCCACCAGCAACGTATCAGGGTGCCAGTTTTTCCACACTCTAAGGAGCATTTTCTATTTTCTGTTTTTTTTTTTTTTTTCCAATAGCCATCCTACTGGGTGTGAAGTGGCATCTCGTTGTGGCTTTGATTTGCGTTTCCTTAATGAACGGAAGTTAGACATCGCTTCATGGGCTTAACTCCTTTTGTAGGTTGTGTCCATTCTACATTTCCATTAAACATTTTGCATACTAAGTTTTGCTCCTTGCCTGTCAAAATATGCTAGACTAGTTAACAGCAACTGCCTGCCTCACTCGCTCATCTTAGGCCCCAGGCTCTATTTGTTTCAGGTCTGTTTCCTCCCTTAGAAAGACAGGAACCGTTCCAGGAGTTGCAGGAGTGCCGGGAGGGCAGGAGCTATGCCTGTATTGCCCATCACCGTGTCTCCGATGCCTGATGCAACACTACCTGGGCACAGCGGCCCCCAGTGAAAATAGTTCGATGAATTAATCTAACAAGCCTGTTAACACATTTGCCTTTGGCAGAGCAGGAACGAGTTTAATATTGGAAAGTCCCAGGGTCTCCTCTCTCATCCCAATGTGATGGCATCCCATCCCATGATTCCGTACATGTTGATGACTTCAAAAGTTAGAGCCCTTGGCCTGACTTCTTCCTTGAGCTTCAAATTCGTATTTGCAGCTACAAACTCAGATACCCAGTAGGTGCCCGAACTTAACATTTCTAAACCCAGGCAGCTCCGGGATTTCCCTATAGAAGAGTGGCTGCCTAGTTGGCACGCTCAGTGTTTTGTTTAGATTATATGTTTGCCTGCTGTTGCTTGGGGTAAAGAGTGGCCAGCGGGTATTACTGGAGACCAAAAGCTCTTTGAGTCACCTCGTGGTGCTGCCAATGGTGTCTAAGACAGATCTCTTGATTTTCCCTACTGAACTTGCTCATCTTCAGGTCCCTGGTCCAGCCGAAAGCCCAGGAGACAACTGTATTGCTCTCTTTGCCTTACCCCTGACCTCAGCAAGACCTGTTGTTTCCAAAATATGCGTATATCCTCCCGACCATTTCTCCTGATCTCCACTGCTACCATTATCTGGGTCTAATCTGCCACCTGTGCCTCCCACACACCTATTGGTCCCTCTCCTTCCACTCCGGCTCTTCCTATTTCCTCCCCTCATCCCACATGTTCTACCAAGTATACTGACAGCAGTCACTATGTCCTGCCAATCTAGTCTGGGCGTAACCTCTACTATAACAAAGCACCAGTAGGGGAGGGGAGTAAAAGGGGACTAAATGGTAATGGAAAAAAATACATTAAAGATTAAATCAAAAAATTAAAAAACTGTGAATTAAAATTAAATTAGAACCATAAAACAAACAAACAAACAAAGCACCAGCATAAAACAAAATAAAAACAAAACACCGTTATCGGACTTCACACCTGGGACACTGACAAAGGTCAGCGTTTGTATTTCAAAAGTCTTCCTCTTTGAGGGTGCAGAAAAAGTATATTCAGGGCTCAACTTCCAGAACCTTCCTGTTTACAAAGCAGGGATGCTTTGGTGATTTGAAACAAAATTGAAAGTAAGATTTGGCAATAAGTGTACTTTATATTGTGAACATTAAAATAAACAAACAAAACATATTGTCGGCCAACATATTTTATGTTGTTGTTTATGGTTGTGTCCCAGGTGGTTAGGCATTTAAAGGATTATCTTCTTTCTGTGAAAAGAATACATGATACTTGGAAATAGGAAATGTGTATTTACTGGAATACTCGAGTCAGAGTATCAAGAATTGCCCAATTAGGGTTTGTATGAAATTAGTTTTCAAGTGTAAAAAAATGGATTAAATTATACCTTTATAATGTATATTCTACACTTACGAGAGGCTTTTATGTCCGCTGATTGATTTATATGCAGAAGTGATGCAATTGTGTTCAGGATCACTCCCCTTATTTCCCAGAGTAATGAAGTTCAAAGAGTAATCCAATTATGTTCAGGCGCACATGTTATTTTATAACATCTATAGAATTTACATCTTTATACACTTGTGCCTAAATTTAATTTCCTATTGGTTTATTATTTCATCTCTGCCTTACTTTGGTGTTTTATTTCCCAAATTAAATTTCTCACACATTTCCTTAGGTACATTATTAATCTATACAACAATAATCTGTTCACTACAGATACCACTATTTATTATCTTTGTAATTATTTTACCACGTCTCTATTTTTGTTTTGTAACACATACATTTAGGCAAAGACAAGCAAAAAAAAAAAAAAAAGAATCCTAAATTGACAAAGTACTGTGAATAAATTCAATAGAAGTTGGTATAGTTAAGCATGAAACTCTGAATAAAGTTACCACCTTTGGGAAGTATATCCAGCAACCAGTACTCTTTTCTTCACGCTCCTATTTATAACACTTGATGATAAAGGTGTTTGTTCACTATGGAACCAGACGTCATTTGGATAAAAATATTGCTGGTCTGGGATTCATGCTTCCTCAAGCAATATTGATCTGATGGGAGATTTTTTTCCCCTGTTCTCATTCAGTGTTTTTAATTTAAAATATTTTATGTTTATGTTGGGGTTTTCCCAGTGTCTTCTTGAATTAATTCTATGTTTTTCAGGCCACAACAAGTATGTGTAAAGGTATGGCCCGAATTGTCAGATGATATTATTCAGTATTCCTTGGCACATCCCAGATCCTTCGCAGGTAGGTATTTTTATCTATTCTATTAGACATCAGGATTTTAGGTTTTAATTTTAAAGAAATGTTCCACATCTGAACCCTCTGATACCCCCTGAGTTATAGTTACAGTTTCAGTCAGATAGCTTCTCAAGAAAAGTGACTTTGTAGTTTGAATATGTTTTCTTCATCCTTCTACATTAATTTTTTTCAGTTCACAAGTCAAAATAAGATTAGTATGCTTTGAATCTACCAGCCAGTACAGAAAGATGAAGCTTCTCCCTCAACATTGAGCTGCTTCCTTTTAGCTTATACATCTTCTCAAGCAATCCATTCAAGGACTTGGACTATAATTGGCAATTTTGTTGATGATGAATGAGGCCGAGCAGAGCAAGGGTGGCTTTTGCTTCTCTGCTGTGCCTACAGTAAAAAGAAACGGCTTTGGCAGCTGAGTATACAAAATAGGAGTGAGATAAACAACTCTAAGTTCCTTGATAATAAAGTCTATTTTAAAAGATATAACGAGAGGCCTTTCCCCCTACCAAAAACCAAACCAAACCATATGCGGGGGGGGGGGGGGGGACACCACCCTGCCTATGTTTTCAAAATTTACTTCTTATTTTAAAAAATATTTAATTTATTTATGTTTAGAGAGAGGGGAAGGGAGAAAGAGAGGGAGAGAAAATGCTGTAAGAGAGGAACATCAAGAGAGAAACATGGATTGGTTTCCTCTCGTACAAACTCCAGCTGGGGGCTGAACCCACAACCCAGGCATGTGCCGGGGTGGGGAATCAAACCGGTGACCCTTCGCTTTGCGGGACAACACCCAACCAACTGAGCTACACTGGTCAGAGTTGGCTGCCTTTTTAAAAAAATTAACATTAGACATTATGCAATTAATCTATTTTCTATGTGCTTGAGGATGACAACTAATATTTACCAGAGCACGGCAAGAAATGGTTGAGTGTCACTAAGTATCACACGTGGGGGCTTTTCTTCCCCACTGGGTGCCACTATGGCTCTGCCTCGGTTTCTCAGATTCTATCACCTATCTCATCCCAACTTCTTTCAAAATCTTTTAATATTAGGTCATAGGTTTATATGCAGTCACTGAACAACCGCAGCTTGTGAAGGCAGCTTATATATTTTATAGAAACGGGATTTGAAGGCATTTTTGTGAGATATCCTCACGACAGTTTTGGAAATTGGAGCTGCTAAAGGAATATATTCACTTCAAAATACTTTCTCTAAGCCCTGCCTGGTGTGGCCCAGAAGGTTGGGCGTCGTCCTGCAAACTGAACGGTCCCTGGTTCAGTTTCGGGTCAGGGCACATGCGTGGGTTGTGAGCCGGGTCCCTGGTTGGGGGTGTGTGGGAGGCAGCCACTTGATGTCTCTCTCTTACACTGATAGTTCTCTCCCTCTCTTTCTCCCTCCCTTCCCCTCTCTCTGAAAAAAATAAATAAATCTTTTAAAAAACCCTTTAAAACAGCAACTTTCAAAGATTTTCACTTTATATGACAGTTCAACCAGGCAACCAACTCCATCAAGCATTTTTTTTTCTGTTCTCAGTCAACTGAAATACAGAAAAATGAACTGGCGATTGAAATTGCTTCCCAAATATAATATAATCAATGGTAATTCCTGTGGTATTACATAGAATAAAAACATTATATGGAACACCTTTAATCTACTATCTATTCTAAGAATACCTATTGGGATCATAGCTCTGTTCTCCAAAATGTGCTTAATCCTCAAATCAAAACACAGTATCAAGCATTTATTCTCAATTTTGTATGTGTGATATAATAAAGTGCTGAGAGGGGTGCAAAGATGAATAAGGAACAAATATTAAGAAGTTCACGGGGAGACAAGAGATATGAAAATGAACAAAAACATTTCAAAAGCTAAACAGTAAAGATCACTTAGGACTTCAAGAAGTTACAAAGTTCCTTGCTGCATCCAAGATAGATTCCAAGGTAACTTTTAAAAAAATTAAGTGTCATTTATATATTTTACTTTTTTTCTCCCTCCCATTTACATAATTTTCAATGTAGAAATGTACAACTGTTACAGTTCTCACTAATCTTGATGGTGGCCTTTTCTTAGACCTGTGATTTCCTAGAACTGGGGACAACACGGTAAGGGAAAATGTATTGGCACGTTCGTCTTGCTTTTCTTCCCTTTCTTTCATTACAAAGGGACTTTTTAAATTAAAAGAAATGCATATTGTGTAAGTATAAAGGGCTGAATTTCAAACTGGACCCACCTAAATTATAGACTCTTATCTAGTACCAATCTTTACTAACCATTCAAAGGATTATAGGGAAGCACCAGGCACAGATCAAACATTCTTTCCCTGAAGAAACCTCAAATAAACAGACTCATCTCCTGAAAATATCCTTGTACTTTTACATTGTGATATGTTTTGGTTTCATATTAACAGAAATGTTTTTTAACAATTTATGCAGAAACGCTGACACTGAAAGGAAGCCAGTTCATTTTTCCAGAGGCTTCCATTTTATAATCTGTGAATGACAAAAATAGAAAAGTGCTCATGTGACCATGCCCTGTTTTCCATTCAGTTATGACTCATAAATCCATAAATTCCAGGTTTATTTACAATAAGTAAAGTAATCAGACCAAGTATAGCCTGCTAAAAACTTTTTATAGATAGGGACTTTCAGGTATCTTTCTGTTAGTTAAATGCCATTAACAAGATTGACAAAAATGTCTGGGAGGTCATTAACATATTTATAAGGTGGTCTGCTGAGCTGAGGTCATTTATTGCCCTCACATGCCCCAGGGAATAAATCACAGGCCTGCCGTTCATACCCTTTCCTCCCCGTCTTTTCCCTCCCCCTCCTCTTTTTCCTCTCTCTCTCCCTTTCTCCCTCCTTCCTCTCTTTCCCTTTAGATATATTTATATCTGTCTATCTATCTATCTATCTATCTATCTGCACATACACACATACCTGTAATATATTCACCATTTTTCTTTTAATCTTAAAATATCTAAAGATATTTATACCTTTGCTTTTTGTCCTGCCTAGGTTTGGCCCCTCCTGCTTTATCTAGGATTCACTCTGTCCTGTTATTTGATTCTTTTTTCGGGGGGAGGGGAGGAGAAAAGTGCCTGTAGCACTGATATAAGGAAGAGTGAGGAAAAAATAATTAATATGGTTTTAAATTTGATAAGGCACTTATATTTATAGAATAATACAGGGTGGCTATATATTCAGATAGAGATTTTTCTTAATCTTCTGGAAATATGTTATTCTTTGTCCTTGAAAACATATGACTAACTATTGGGAAGGAAAGTACAGTACAGGAAATGCAGTCACCAAAGAACTTATAGGCGTGACCCGTGGGCATGAATAATGGTGGGGGACTGGCCTGAGGGAGTGGGGGGTGCTGGGTGGAGGGGGGAAAAGGGGGAAAAATTGGGACAATTGTAATAGCATAATCAATAAAAAGTAACTTTACATAAATTTTTTAAAAAGAAAACATATGGATTGCCCAAATAGCTTTGGTGATTTTTAAGTCATTATAAGAGAAAGTATAAAAAACATTTTGCCATAATATGTAGCTATAATAATGAAAAAAGAGATAATGTGCAGTAAGAGGAGATCTTCTACACATAACACACAACGCTCAATGCCTGGGGAAGTCGTGACTTACGGCACAGGTCGTACACATTTGCCTTGCAAAACTGGCCCCACAGGCCTGGGATTTATGAGGAAGATGAGCCTTTACTGCTGGAAGGAGGGGATGGTATCAAGCGTAAGGAGATGCTCCAGTGCTGACGAGCTGTTCTGGTCCACCTGAGTTGCTGGGTCGTACCCTTCACAAAGACCCAGAACTGGAAGTATGAGGAGAAACACATTCTATGGTACCTATTAGGTCACTTGCCGTAGCCATACTCTCCTCTGAGCCCCAGGGGAGGTGGCCGGAAGTGAGTCAGAGATCCTCTGTTTTCTCAGTTTCCACGAAGGCAGCTGATCAAGTGTTTGTGTGTTTGTTTGCTCCTTATTGACAAAAGCAGCAAAGAGAAACTTGGGTATCTACAAGAATGTAATGGCAGGAGTTGGCTGGGTAGGTAAGCCAAGGGAAAAAGCACTAGCTCTGCAGGGAAGGACTAATAGCGTGGCGTTGGTACTGCCAAGATGGAAGCCCCGTAGTGATGGACTGGTCTCTCTTGGGTATACTAAGGGCAAGTTTTCAACTAACAATACCATGAAGGTGCAATGGCTGACAGTAGCAGCTGAGATCACATTATTATTATTATTATTACATTAAATCTCGATTCTCTACCCCTTTCTTAAATTTTTTCTCCCAGTCCTTGACAGCCCTGCCCCTCAATGTGTCCCCACTCTCATCCTCCAGTATCCTGACTAAGCTGGCCTCTGCCCTCAGGGGACAGGTGACCAACCCCCACAACCAGCTCCCACCCTGCTTTACCCCCCAGCCGGGGGTGGGGGGGGGTCCAGGTAACGGTGATCCCATGCCTGTGGGGGATGACTACTGGGGGTCCCAGTCTGGGGGTGAGGTGGTGGGAAACCAATTAAGGTCACAGGGTTGGGGGAAATGATGCACAGCTGGGTCATTATGAGCATGTGTTGGGTAAGCCACCAACCTCTCTGAGTCTCAACTATTTCTTCTTTACTGGACAGCAGCTGGTGTGCTATTATCGCCATAAAGGGAAAGCTACAACTTGTCTCTCGCTTAGCACTGGGTACATGCACATTAAACTCTGCTTTTGTCCCGTTTAGGAGATAATATGGACAATAACTCTGAGAGGCTCCTCTTATAGAAAGCTCAAGGCCAAGAAAAAGCGATCAAACCGAAAGGAAAGCAAACAACAGAAAATCCTCGTACAGCAATGACGAAGCAAGTTAAAAATCACTCTTTGCACGGACTATCCGACATACAGTGGCTTCGGGGACCGAGATGGATGTGGATAAGTAGAGAGGAAAAAAAAAAAACCACAACAGAAAAAGCAACTGAAAGTTTCAGGAGGAGTAGGGAAGCTTCTCCGGTTCATCCACCGGGGAATAAATGACATCACAGAAGATGTGACCCTTTGCTGAATGCGGACAGCAGGCTAAGCCCCATATAGGACCTGTTCTTAGGGGCTTGCCAAACTGCCGAAAGCAGAGATTTTCTTTTTCTATCTTGTACTGAGTTTTAAAAATTGTTGCAATGTTACAGCACTGAGTTATACAAGGCACTCGGTTTATTTTTTTAAAGAATGAAATTACATGTGTATGTGCATGCTAACATTCTTCCAGAAACACATTAATCCCTTCTGTCAGCCCTCTGCTCCCCCGCCTCATCCCCTGGAATGAGGGAGGGGAGCACTGAACGGGATTTGGAGTTTACCCTGCTGCGAAAAGGACAGTTTCTGCAGCCAGGCCAGTGTTCGAAGGACTAATGCTCTACGGAAATTATCCAAAGTACAGAGGCAGTTCAAGGTTATTAAGTTATTTTCCAGTGTTGTCTGGACTGCTGCTGACCTCTGTGAAGGCCACAGGACGCAGCTTCCCAGGGGGACAGGATAAGACGCAATTAGAGAAGCCTAGGAGAGGCTCAGGAATGTTTGGGAATTCACACATACCCCAAATTATGCGGGAACTTCAAGAATGAAAATAAACTAATTTGACCAAGGATATATTTGTGTCCTAGAAAATATTCCAAACATGTAGTTAATACTGGATACATCTGCAGGAGTGTTTTCCTAAAAACCTCACACTCAATATCTACTAAACGTCCGTCAAACTTCAATTTCGGAGAAAGAAAGCTAATTAATATCGCTCATGTGCCAGAGAGTGGAAGGGGTATGAGGTTAAGTAAATTTTTCAAATAATGGGGTCAGAATATGATAAAACTGGGTTTCAGATGCAGACCTATTGGATGCTACAGTCTATTTTTTTTCCTCCCACGTGATCATGGAAGAAAGAGTGTGTTTAAGAAAGTTAGAAAAAGAAAATAAAATAAGAGTGGAAACAAGTGACTCCACTTCTTTTGGGGAGACTGGCCCAAATAAATTCTATGTGTACTTTCACATTCCCACAAGTGCCATAAATTGAGGCAGGGGACACCTGTGCCACGCATGTGTAATACTGATATAATAGATTATGGGTCTGTACCCAACATTATATCTTAGCCGCCACATATATGTGTATATGTATGTATGTTGCCATCTGTAAGCATTACATATAACATACAGGATGTTACAAAACTCTTCTGTAAAATAGAAATGTAACAATGCCATTCTCTTAAGATTCAATGGCTATTACATCCCAGGCCCCAAAGTAGATGCTGTACACAAACAGTTAGTGAAACACAGCAGTCGATCCATTTAAAGCTCGACCGACCACTGGAAAACCGGAAGCAGCACCATGGGCGCCATTTAGAAAAAAGAAAAAGACTCCAGCTGCACTGAAACAAAGGCATTATCTGAGAATAGGATATTCTATTTCCTATTGTTGATGGGGAAATTCAGTCCCAGATTGGCTGACTTATACCCCGAATCAAAGTTCTTCGATAAAGACAAGAGAAACCTTTGGCCCCCAGGATTCGGTATGTACCATTCAGACACACATGCTAAGGATCGTCTCCTTGGCACCAACTAATAACAGCCATAAGAAACTCTATAAAAGACTCAGCACACTTTCTAATATTAAAGTTGATGTCCAGTGGATACGAGAGGCACAGTCGGGAGGTAGATCTACATTGCCACACAGGCACCAGAAGAATTTCTGAAGGAGTCAGAAGGCTGCAGATCATGTAGGCTTGCTGGTTTGTGTTCATGTAGTCAGTCAAATATCCACTGAGCACGTGCTATATGTGAGGCACTATGCTACAAAAAGAGATACAGCACTTAATCTTTTTGGAGTCTGTTATTTCAGTCAAGGTTAGACGTATCAGCTTATAAAACTATACAGAAAAGTTGTGAGATTTTGGTTACGAACCTATGAGACACAGAAGACAGCAACATTCACATCTACCAGCAAGGTCTACAAAACCAAAGGCCAGAATTAGGCCTCTGTATGACGCTACGGCATCGCACTCACTCTCGGCTAGTGTCTTCAACTGAATTGTTTGCAGGATTCTATCATCAATTATGCATTACTGACCATTCCTTCGTTGTGGTTCCGGAGCTTAATGAGACTCAGCTAATGTGACCTTTGGAACCATCAAACTGTGGAGGAGAACGCAGGGCTGTGAAGACTGCCCTCTGGGTTATCTTTGTATACTAAAGCCTTTTGAAAAGTCAGGGCACCAGGCTTTTGGCAGCAATTTCACAAATTGAATTACCCAGAGATATTCACCGGGATCCTCAAAAGAATGACAGCTGAAATTAGACAGCCGATTCTCTGTTACATCCACTTCCTGTTATCAGTGGTGCTAAACAGTTAAGTAAATGGTTTAATATTATTTGTCCTTTCTAGCCTGATAAGATTGATGGTGCAATAAGAATCCTCTAGGGCAATATGAAGATTCATTTTCAATCCTCTGGAAAACTGTTAAAAACAATTTCTCTTTCAAAGTCGATATTTATAAAATAGGAGAATGTCAGGACTGGAAAAGACTTGGGGTATCATGTGATGACAGATGGAGAAACTGAGGCCCAGAGAGTATAAGTGATTCGCCTTTGGTTAACTAGCTATTTAACAGCAAAGCTGGAAGTGGACTTCGATTCTTCTGATGCCTGATCTATTTACTGTTTCTGCCATTTCGTATTGTCTTGTCAGCTGCTAAAAGGTGTATTTTGAAGAAAAATATACGTGTGAAGGATCACACCAGAAACAGCACAAAACTGTGTATCATATTAGTGAATGCTTCCCAATATTTAGCAACTGCAATGTCTTTGAAGGAAAAAAGGACTGGCTTCTCTAAACATCAGATCCTTCCTAAGGGACAGCTAACAGAAATATAAGGTCAAACGCTTCAGCTGGTATTATAGAAAAGTAGCAGCGAACCAACCTTTAGCTAGACCTAATATACAGGGTCTGGCACAAATAACGCCCCTTTTATTACAAAATCATAAGCACATAATTCTCTAATAATATCACAGTCAAGCACACCATATGACATTTTAGGCGAAACGGTCAAATTAAAACAATAAATTCTTACACCCATATTATTATCCTACCAACCACACTCAAGCAGGCCTTACTCGAGCCGGGTCCTCTATGTAGAACAGGTTATGACCTCAATTGGTTTCTACATTTCTGTACCAATGGGATACAGTGAATAGCCTTTACTTTCTTCATGAGTGAGTGGAGACCAGAGACGGTGCTAATGAATTTAATAACCAATATTTGGGCCATTCCGGTCACAACATCCCAAGGAAGATATAATAGCTGGAAAAGATCCAGGAAAAGCATCTAAGATGACCAAGGGGAACACTTATCTGTCATTCAAGGCCAGGCTAAAAACCTAAACAGGCTTAGAATTTCTCAGACTGGGAAGGTGCAAATAAAAAGTGGTTAGCGAGGGGATGTGAGATTCTAGTGTACTCTGGGTAAATATGACTGTATTCACCAAATTCCATAGCATTTAATTGGGGTCATCCCTCGAGCTTCAAGGATGTAGATTGAGGAGAAACGGCAATATAGCACCCCTATGTAGTCATAGAGAACTCAGCAAATTTATAAAACTTACATGCCTAAGACAAGACTGAAGCGGAGAATGGGAAATGTTGAAGAAACCATTGGATATGCTCAATGCCCACTGATTTATAATGCACCCTAATTTGGGAAAATGAACCCTGTCTGGTTAATTGACAAATGCGGCCACTGGCGCCTGCATCTGGGACTCTGTCAGGGCTGCTATTTCTTGTGCTTCTCTTATGGTATCTATGCAGGAACACACTGCATGCGAGTCGGGCCTTCCTAAATTCTTCTGACGGTCCAGAATACCGAAGAATAATTTTCTCACTGATTAAGAAAGCAAGGAAGTCTTAGCTCTTGGCTCCATTTGGTTTACCCATATGGGAGTATGCAACATAAAAAGGTGAAAGAAATCCTAACAGAATGCAGCAGCTGGTTAAAGGCTATTATATTGAAATTTTCATGAGCTTGACAGTAGGCCAAAAAAACTACAAAATGGCAGAGTGTGGAAAAGGCAGTTGTAACAGGTTGAACATTGTTGGTGATTATTTCTTCAGTGGCAATGAAAACTGTAATCAAATAACCTGAAAGAGATGCTGGCAGAAATAAGAGAGCCCCAAGGGAGAGGGAATATGAAAACTGTAACAATGATGTATGCTATGGCCTAATAAACTAGACAAACATGTAGTTTGAAGTATCGAAATCAAGGTTCTCGGCATCATATGAAAAGCTGGTGTCAGGCTGCAAACATAAACAGTGTCTGATTTGCAATCTAGAGCAGAAGATGTTAATGACTTACAACCTCAAGGATGAGAGCACAACTCAACAGCTAACTGGAACTGGGCTATAGGTGTTGAAACTTCTTGTTATTTAGACGATCGGTTTATTCCAGCATTGCAAAAGAAAACTCTATAAAGCATTGAAAAAAAATACCCAGAGACGACACCTGGCTTTGCAGCTGGAAATGTGTGGTAAACACTGGTAAATGTAAGGCAACGGAGACAAGATAAGAAAGATGAAAAATGGGGACTGGCTGAAATAATGTCATGACATATATGCTCATCATTATTTTTATCTGCGGACCAATGACGAATCTCGAATTGTGAGTGGCATTTGTCAGTGCATGAAGTCCACCGATGCTTGTATACCAAAGTAATGTACTATAAATAGAATGTCTTAGGCAACGGTACTGTGGAATAATAAATCACAAGTGCCATTAATAAT
This sequence comes from Mormoops blainvillei, assembly GCA_004026545.1. Lineage (NCBI taxonomy): Eukaryota > Metazoa > Chordata > Mammalia > Chiroptera > Mormoopidae > Mormoops > Mormoops blainvillei. Next base: position 24,185 of record PVJD01006566.1, read on the forward strand.
CTATTCAATGTATATTTTCTGAACATGTGGTCTCCCTAGATTATAGCTTAATGTTTAGAGGTAAGTTTCAGGAATTATATAATGCCTATTTTCAAATAGATTATAATTATAGAGAGACTTAGTCTTCGTAAAGGTTCAGAGGTATCTTTGGGAAATTATATAATTCCTCATTTCAAGGAATTGATCAGCTCAGAGGCTTCTAAGGTCTCCATACTCACCTTTGTACTGATTTTTTCTGTCTGTTGTTTTATGTCTCTTGCCATTATACTAGGGAGCGTAAGAGTCCTTAATTATACACCAAAATTTGAGCTCTTTAAGTAGGTACCCAGAGAAATTGGAGTTGACAGGCCATCATATTTGAAGTTAATTAAACAGTGGAAAAATAGAATTCCTGTGGTTTTTTAAACTTAGTATTTGTACCATATTAATAATTAAAATAAAAACATTAAAAAAATAAAGGTCATCTTGAGAAAAAGCTGAGATCTTAGGTTTTTGAATTTGGACAAGACCATGAAACCAGTCATACTCATCGATTCTCTGAGCTAAAAAGGACCTGAGATACCATCAAGTCAAACTTCTGTATTTTATAAATGGGGAGTCAAGATTTGTATAGGTTAACTGACTTGCTCAAGGCCACACAATCAACTAATAACAGAGCCAGGACTAGAAAAAGAAAGTTTTCTTTTCCCCAGATCTGTGCCTGTGCCAACGCTGCTGCCATGGTCTCCAACCTGGTGGAGAGCACTGGACAGACAGGAGGACGAATAGAGAGTAGCTGCTCTATCTTTCCACCAAAGAACAGTAAGAGATTAATTTACAGGTGGGTTACAGCTTTTCTGGAATTCTTCTCCTTTTTATCTTTTGGTTTAAATTCATTTTGACTTCCCCACTACAAGGTACGGGGATCTTTTGTAGTTAGTGTAACATCAGGGATGAGAAGATAAATATTTAAGGATTTAAGGAAAGGACAGTGGGGCTTGGGGGCGGGGGATAACTCTAGGAATCTCCAGGAGACCTTTAATGAGCCCCAAACAAGTAATGATTTGGAGAATAATAGCTTAAAAATGTCTTCGATTCTCCGTCAGTCTTTATTTCAGCTCATAAAGATTAGATAAAGTGAGAGCTTTATAAATGGGTTGAAGAAGTAGCAGTTCACAAAATCTGAGTCAGAAATAACTTTGTCATGACAAAGACATTGATGTAGAAGGTAACTGGAGTTTGAATAAAATGGTTTGAATAAAATACAGGGTCTGGCAGAAGTAAGGTGTGCTCGAGTGTGGTTGGGTAGGGTAATAACATGGGTGCAATAATTTATAGTTCCAATTTGAACATTTCGCCTAAAATGTCACATGGTGTGCTTGAGTGTGATGTTGTTATGTTACAGAATGACATGCTTATGATTTTGTCATAAAAAGGAGTGTTATTTGTGCCGGATCCTGTATATAGTGGGTGTAAAGCAATATAGTACATGTCTGAGTCAATATATTGTTTAATAAAACAGGTGATTTAAAATAGGTATTTAAAATGTGGAGAGTGACTAAATTAATAATTATATATAACCAAAATAAACTCTAAGTTTAAAATAAGAAAATTAAAAAGCAGAATCAAAGCATATTAAAGGAGACTTTTTAAAGATAAGAGATATGTTGTCTGGAAACATTTAATAAGACAAACCCTTCCTAAAGAATGTGTCTTTCCTTGAGGAGCCGAGTCCCCTCACCCCCATTCTTCTGAGTTAACAAAATTAAGGCATGAAATCAAATTTCTTGAGAACTGTAGTAATGAAGATCTAGGAGAGCTGTTATTGCTTTAGAACTGAATTATGAAGGATTCAGTGGAAGAATAAAAACAGACTTGATAAAAGATGGCAGGCCGACCACATGGAAAAACATTTAATATTTTTAGTCAGATCCAGGGCAGAGAGGAGTTCAAAGACTTTAGTTGGTATCGAAGTCTATTTTATGAATCCGATTAATTTTAATTGTTGTTGAGGTAGCCAATTCTAAGTTAAATTGCACTCGCGTAATTGATGAGATACTGCTAAGGTATCATGAAAAGACAATGTGTCTCTTCCCTCCCCCTTTCATGGTGACCCAATGTGCCCTAATGTATTTCATGCAGCGTCCTGCAGAAGGTGCTTCTGAGCACCTGTATTGGTTTGATGGACACAAATGGCCCCAGAAAACGGTATCATTCTGTTGTTACGTGAAAAATGCTGAGTGCTATATTTTGAGAATGAACACCTCAGCTCCACAAATCCAGGACTGCTGCTGACTGCCTTTTGGGTTCATAAAGTATTTATTCACCTAAAACGGTTTGCGTACATACAGTTGCAGAATCTTCCATCTTTGTCTGAGGAAGAAATGTGGGAAAACCCCTCAATCTATTCAATTGTTCTTATAGGTATTCACTTCCCCTGTCAGTCATATTCTCAGCAGTGTTTTGTTCTATTGTGAAAAATCCACACCACCTCCAATCACAAAACAACACATGGGCTGCACGAAACGGATTTTTCCTAAAGGCAGCTCCTTATTGCATCGGCAAATTTTCAGTGGTAATTTAAGCATGAGTTGATTACCCAAGCTTCCTTGGGGAAGAAAGAACTAGGTAGTATAGGCCAGGTTAACGTCGCGTTTTAAAAGTAAATTCATTTGTGAATATATACATTAGCCACAATAAATGCTTCGTTAAAGAATATGACACTTCCAACTTACTTGATGTAGTAGGGCACTTTGTTTGGCGAGATGGCTCTCTCCCAGGGACCCTGGACAGAAGCTGAAAAAGGAAATAAAAAAAAGGCAAGGAGGTCAAGTTCACTGCAAACAGGAAAGACAACATTAATCTCCAGAATTACAATTTTACACTGATATTGGTCTGTTTGCTCAGTTGCCCATGAAGACAGGATGGATTAACGGGCTGTTCTGAAGTTTCTGTCCTAATCTAAGTGAAATTGAAGTCATTCAGGCAAAAGATAAATGCAAAGAGGAAAAAAAAAAAAAAGCGTTCCCCTGCCATACAGATAAGAAAGTGAATGAATAAACTGACGGGTTTTCTCTTATGTGTCTCCATTGGGTGCTTGTCTTATAATACTTCCTGTTGCTGCTTCTCCATATCTTTTACTATTTGATTGACTGGGTTTTATTAGTTTAGCAGCTGAAACATCCCTCTGTGATCTATTTACATTCCAAGTTATTGAAGCTAAAGTACTACACTTATCACTCTGATGTGTTTGTTTTTCTCTTTATTTGGCTTTTACCGATTTCATTTACTGATTATCAGTTTAATTGGAGCCTCAAAATGTCAGCTGACCAGCATGATCTTATTAGAAAAGATAACAAAAAGTGGGAGAATGGCATCTGATACCAGAATGTAATAAAACTTCTGTGATGAGTGATGGATCCTATAGGTAAAATTAAATTTCATGTATGGGGAATTCACTTTATAATGACTTTATTGTGTATTAGTCAAATCAATCATCTTTAAACTGTGTTTTAAACGTTTAACTTGTAGCTTCTTTTCTTTCCCAAAGCTGAACTCTAAAAATACCTTTTATACACTCTTTAATCTGTGGCTTTTTCTTTTAGACAAAATCATCATGTTAGGAGGAACTGTAACATTTCCTCAACAATAAAATCTTCTTCCTGAATAGGTTTTTAAGAAACTGGAGTTTGAAGAGACATAGAATGTCATCACGAATATAAATATAAGAAGTATTCTTATCAACATCTAGCAATTTCATGTGTATGTCCATTTTCCCCCGAATTTTCACCCTGTTTATAATTTGAAGCAAAGCTGATGCTGACCATTATTTCCTGCTATGAAAAGCTCCCTTCTAAATTAGTTTCGTAGTAAAACCACTCCACAGTGTACTGAGATGTAACAAAACGTCAAAGTGAATATATCCTTGACTACACTGTATAATATGAAAGAACGGCTTCCGATGAAAGTTAACTTTGCCCACTGCCAGACAATTTAAGAGTAATGAAACTACAGATTCTGTATTTTATATTGAGTAATAGGAAGATCGACTCATCCAATATTCAACCAGACATGCTGCTTTGTACCTTGGCGAAATGTCATTAAAAAGATACAGAACATGGATTTGAATTTAGCCCCTAATTATTCCTTTTCATTTTGGCAGCTAGATTTTTAATATGGGGAAAAAGACATTTGTCTGCTGTTTTGAAGTAGTCCCTTGCCGTCAATCTTTTTCCATTCCTCTCCCCTCTGTCTTTCTCATTCTCTGCCCTGTTCTCTGCTCTCGTCTGGTTTTCCTCTCTGGGTCTCCGCTCTCTTGCCCAGATGAGTTCACACAGTAAATAAGGCCAGCTTTGAGAATTTCAGGCTGGACTCCTTCACGTACCCGGGCAGAGTCTGATGTGACAGGAACCTAAAGACCCAAGCCCTCTCTCGCAGGAAACAGGACCGCAGCAGAGGCAGGGTCACAGCCCCAGGCAGCTCAGTACTCTCTTCTTAAAATCGCGGCATCCAAATGGTGATGGATGTTAACTAGACTTATTGTGCTGATTCTTTTTCAATATATGCAAAAATCGGGTCATTACGTTGGTCTCCTGAAACTAATATAATGCTGCAGGTCAGTTATACCTCAATTTAAAAAAGCTCCAAAAGTCACAGCAACATGAAAAGAAGAAGGAGAATCCCAGAGCGCCTTTAGGTCAGTCCTCACTGGCCGTATCGCCAAGCCTAAGAATGCCTAATGTGAGAAAAGGACGGCTATTCTTCCCTTACAGGTCTTTGTGGGTTGCTCCCCTACAATTTCTTTCATTATCTCTTTCCGGTTCTTTATTATTCTAATGGTCCAGAAAGTCTTTTTGACTCAGAGGATGCTGGATATGTTGTCTGGTATGGGAAGAGTCAGTTCAGAGTTTCTACATTCTTCCTCGGTGTCTCTCAGAGAGGACTGTGCTAGAGATGTCTACTAGCCAGGGGCTCTGAAAGAAACAACCTTCAAGCAGAAAACCCAGGAAGAGGTCGAGGAAAAGTAGTGGTGCCCAGCTGAGCAAATGGCTTAGACCTACATGGAGTATCTATAGTTGACTTTCCGTTATTAAACAGTAAAAGCAAAAAAAGAAAGAAAAAAAGGAAAAAAACCCCCACACTAGAGCAGTAATCAGAATATGCTTCAACTAAAAGAGTTGAAAAGATTTAAACAGATATTCTAAAACACTGTAAGTTCCATATCAATATGGAATTTTAAGTTTTAAAAAAATAGATTTTATTTTATTTTTAGACAGAGGGGAAGGGAGGGAGAAAGAGAAGGAGAGAAACATCAATGTGTGGTTGCTTCTCGCATACCCCCTACTGGGGACCTGGTCTGCAACCCAGGCATGTGCTTTGACTGGGGAATCGAACCGACAACCCTTTGGTTCGTAGGTTGACACTCAATCCACTGAGCTACACCAGCCAGTGTGAAATTTTAAGCTTTTATAAATGGAGTTCTTAATTGTTAAATTTTTACAGTGTATATAAATTGTCCATAAAAATTGTTATGTTTTAAAAAGCCTCTTGTCTTTATGTATAGCTATTGAATAAATCCAATGGAGAGAGTCACTAAACTTTTTTTTTGTGCTGAAAGGTGTTTTTCGCCATTTGACTCATAGCTTATAAATGTACCTCAGTAACTGCTTTGCAGTCATCCTTTGAAACCCTAAAATTTTATAGTACTAAAAGTCCTTGGTGCAAAAAATGAGAAGAAGAATGGCTTCCCACCATTCCTCCCTAGCCTCATCACCTCCACAACACACACACTGGAACTCCCTGCTTTAGAAACAGCACACAGTCGCACGACGGTTCTATGTGACTGAATTCAGTGCTCCTTCTCAAGAGATTGTTTAACAGTTGTTGGGCAATTTTGCTCGGGGCTGCCAGATCATTCTGGTCTTGCATATATTCAAAGTTGATCAAATATATGGTAACTGTCATAAGTGTGTCCCAGAATTATCATTTCATTTCTCGCAGGAGTGCCGACGCCAACAACAGCTGTTTCTTATCGCAGTCTACCAGTGGAAGTTTGTCATCCTTCACAAAGCTAGCCTACGTAACAGACACACACATCTTTTTTGCCTGCTGTGTCCATTTTTAGTAGCCCATCAAAAGCAGATTTATTGGCAAATAGTTTTATATGAGACTGTGCTGTCCTTCCGTATTTTCTTACAGAGATGTTTCTATAACCACTACGTTAATTCCAATGTAGCTTTGTGATTCACATTCTCAAGTGTAAAAACCATTCATTATCATACGGCACCAGCACTGTGGGGGTATTGTCTGCTTAATTAATTTTTTTAAGATGATTTATTTATTTATTTATTTTTAGAGAGAGGGGAAGGGAGGGAGAAAGAGGGAGAGAAACATCAGTGTGCGAGAGATACACGCCCCGAACTGGGGACCTGGCCCCCAACCCAGGCAAGTGCCCTGACTGGGAATCAAACCAGCAACCTTTCAGTTCGCAGGCCGGCACAGAATCCACTGAGCCACACCAGCCAGGGCTGTCTGCTGAATTTAAATAGCAAACTACACACATGTTTATTTATTCCAAAACCAACCTCTAAATTCCCCCCATGCAGTCTGTTATTACGAGCAAGAAGGTAGCAATTCTACCTTCAAATGCTTTTCTTCCCTGGAGGTGACAGGATCCAATATTGTGCCCAAGGTGGTTTTGAAAATCACAAACACAGGCCACACTTTGTTTCGAAGTTCTTATTTCAACCATTTTTTAATGCATGATGAACAGAATGTGCCAAGCGATGCACCCCGGTGCTAAGCCATATTTTAATCGATGCAGGGGCCGAACCAGAAAATTAAAAAGAATGCTAATGTTATTCAAACTGCGCCAAAAGAGCACTCTCTGGAATTCAGACCCACATAGAGGCATTAATCTTTCTCCTTTTCTTATATTTTGTGGATTTGCAGTTTGATAACATAGTTGGGTCAAAAAAAAGTGGAGGCAGATTATGAAAATAAATAATATAGCATTCACTGGAGACAAAAGAGAAACTTCATCTATGGGATTAAGAAAAAGCTGTTAGGGAGGAGTGACTAGGCACTGTCACTTGGCTCCTGAGAAGTGTACAAATTCCAGTAATGGTTTTATGGACACGGTGTATGAAGGAGACCTACTCTAGAACAATGACCTTTTTTCCACTATGTCCTCCATTCCCCTCCACACCTAGGTATCTTTTTAGACATTTTTTCCTAATCTCCCTACCCCACCCCATGAAATTTTAATACCACAGATAATTGTACATATCTGGTTATGTATATTATGTATCTGTGCTTTACGTGAAAAAAGAGTAAGATTTTTTTTTGTTTCCCAGGAACCAATTTTCACTCCCTTGGGGGCAATATTACTCCCACTGAGAAAGCTGGATTTAGGATAGGTGTTAAGAGGAGGAGATAGGAAAGCCTCTTATGTGCTTGAAACACGATCTCAAGTAGATTGTTTGATACTCGTTATGACCTGTGAGGTAGGTATTATTATTATTTTCATTTTGCAGATGATGAGACAGTTAAGATCACATGGAATAGCATAGCTAAGGTTCTAAGTCAGGAAGTATTAGATCCTAATTTTTGCTTATTACTCAAATTGAAGTCAGGGGATTTGGGAAATGGAGAACACAAAGATGTTGTGCGTCTACTAGGTGCCCTGCACCGTATGCATCTTAATGCAATCCCTCAAGCATCCTATGAGATCATGCGATTCCATTTTTACACATGAAGACATTGAGGCTCAGTAAAGGTAAGTAAGCTAGCCCACATCATATGCAGCTAGCAAAGAGGGCATCCAGGATTGCAGTGAGGTCTGTCTAGTCTTTCCTCGTACTTTATTTTATCATGTGTAGTATGTAACAGGGAGTCTGTAAATGTTTGCCAAACAACTGAGTAAATAAATACATCTTAAAAGGGATTAATTGTAATGTCACGTGTAGTCCAAGTTCTCTATACTATGTGCGATATCTGAATTTACCCTCCCAGGGTGTCCAATCTTTTGGCCTCTCTGGGCCACACTAGAAGAAGAGTTGTCTTGGGCCACATATTAAATACACAAATAGTGATGAAAACTAATGAGCAAAAAAAAAAAAAAAAAAGGTTTTACAATTTAAGTAAATTTACAATTTAGTAAATTTACTAATTTAAGTAAATTTACAATTTTGTGTTGGGTCACATTCATAGTCACCCTGGGCTGCATGCGGCCCACAGGCCATGGGGTTGGACATCTCTGCCCACTACATCCACCAAATTATTGTCCAGGAGCTGTTTGAACAACTTCATTGTCACCAGATCTTGGAAGGGTTCTTTTGAATTCCCTATGGCTTTAGTGATGATTAGCAACCACTTTCTTTTATTCTGGTAAAAATCTGCCTCTCTATGGTCTATCATCTCCATCATCAGTTGGTTCTAGACATCTGAATTAAATCATGTGACCAGTTCAGAGAAGCTCTTTCCGAAGAACTAAGATGAGACCTATTTTAATCTGAAAGACAAAAATATAGCCTCAGTTCCTAAAGAAACAAAACGATACCTAACATTACCTCACTCGTTATGCAACACATTCATACGGGGCGTCTACTATGCACTAGACACTGTGCAAAGTGCCGGCGCTCATGCAGCAAATAAGAGTAGGTGGGGTGTGGTAGAGAAAGAGGTCCTGTGCCCTCAAGGACGTTATTATTTAATGAGATCGGGTTTTAGATGAACTTATATTTATAATGCGAGTGTACCAATCAGAGTCCTGGCAGGAACCAGATGTCACACTCAGATTGGCTAGGTTGAATAGAGATTAGTAAAAGGGCTGCTCACAAAGGCCTGTGCAGGGCATGGAGAGTCACAAAGGATAATATTAACGACAGGGAGTCATTACCGCTCTTAAGTCTAAGGGGCAAGGAGACAGAGCCATTACCAGAAGCGCGGGACAGGGAGTGACAGGGGAGGACATAGAAAGAGGAGAGAGCAGGTGAGCCCCCGCTATGCCCCAAATGAACAAATATACATGTGTACCGGTGAAGAGGGTCATGGGACAAGATCTCTGGTCATGGGAAGCAGGCCAAGAGGGAGTCTAGAGAGTAAGCCTTCCAAGCTATTCTCTATCTTCCCACCCGTCTCCTACTGTGGCTCTCCGTGGGCTGAGCCCAACCCGAAGCTAGAGGGCTGGGATCCCATGCATGCAGCCCACACGGGTCAACCTTTCGAGGCCCAGAGCAGGGCAGGGAAGTGTGGAGTGTGCGTACAGAGGGATAAAGCGCATCAGAAGTGGCTGACTCCATTGAGAGGCAGCTTTTGCCCTTTTCCCATCCTTCTTCCTGCCTGGAACATGGATGTGATGATGGCTGGAGCTGTAGAAACCAGGAGAATGCAGGCCATCTTGGTGGCAATTCCTCAGGAGCAGATATGGAGACAAGGAAGTGAGTATAAGTAGTTTGAGCAGTTATTCAAGGAAGCACTGGTAGAGGAGCTGGAAGTAAGACAGCGAAGGGAGAAAAGAATGACAAAAGATGAATTACTGCTCTGGGCACCTGGGGCGCGGTGCAGCTGACGGCTTCAGTGCAGAATGCACTTCAGAGTTATCTGCCTCCCTTCGCAGGGGCGAGGGAGCTGGAGTATTTATTTACAATTGCTTGAGGGGTACTCCTGGAGCATGTGGCAGGGCATTAACTCCGTGGCCCTTCTGGCCTGCCCCTTGGGCTTGTGAGCAGGCTCCAATGGCCAGAGAAGGCCTTAAAGGCAGAGCTGCAGGTGTGTGTAGTTGGAAGCCTGGGTCTGGTGTGCCTGGGCATGGTAAATGCCATGGAGGATAGGGACAGGGCCTTGACAACCTGTGCTACAAAAGTCGCGCACTAAGAATGACTGAGAAAAGAAAAGTGAGAATGTGAGACATTCATTGGGTTCCCAATGAATATGTGGTTGCCATTCCAGCTTACTTCTGGATTCCTATGTAAGAAACTTCTAAATGTCTGTGTAAGCCCTTGTTGAGTTTTCTGTTACATGAAGTCAAATCTGCTTCTGATGAAACTACTCCCACTCACCCAAGCCATCTACGGCTGCTCACCTCATTCCGGGTTCAGATTTTAAATGGCTGAACAGTATTCTACTCATGGATGTACCGTGATTTATTGAAGAAATCGGTTGTTTCTAGTTTTTTCGCTGTTGTAAGTTAGGCTGCAATGAAAATCTTTGTAGATAAACCTTTGCATGTGTTTTCGTTAACTTTCTTAAGCACAATTCCTAGAAGTATAATTATTTGATGAAAGCCTATGAACATTTTAAAGGCATTTTATACAATTACACTGCTGCCAACAGGATTCTTTCTCTATTGATCTAGGTGGAAAGAGAAAAACTCATTTTCTGCAGGTCAGTGGCATTTAGTTGGTATAATTCTCAAGGCACATTAGATACACTGCTTGATACAGGGTGTTATTTAAGAACATGCCTCTCATACGCCCACTTTCCATGACAGATTGTAAACTTTCTGAGTTCAGAAAGGCACTCGGTACACTGGTTTTCTATCTTGAAGTCCAATGCAGTGTCTTGAGAGGTATCTGGAGCAAGTGGGAAGTGTCTGGGACAGAGATTCAAAAGAACAGGATTTGACTCCACTGTTACTGCATGAACTTAAGCAAGTCTTATCTTCGCCATGAGCTTTCTATTTTCTTTTTCTTTTTAAAGATTTTATTTATTTATTTCGTTACAGAGGGGGGAAGGAGGGAGAAAGAGAGGGAGAGAAACATCAGTGTGTGGTTGTCTCTCACACACCCCCTACTGGGGACCTGGCCTGCAACTCAGGCATGCGCCCTGACTGGGAATCGAACTGGCAACCCTTTGGTTCGCAGGTCAATGCTCAATCCACTGAGCCATACCAACCAGGGCGGCTTTATTTTTCTTATATGCAAAATGGGAATAATGATATCTCCCTTCCCCAACTATCGTCAGGATAAAATGAGAAAGTAGATAATAAAACTGCTTTGCAGTATGTTAATTAGCATGCAAATAATGTCTGTAATCACATATCTATGGGATGTTGTCTGAATGATGGTAATCCTGGAATCAACCTCTCTACTTCGCCTGAGCAGCATCTGTCTTCAGCCCTTGGATCCACTCCTATTAACATGCCACATATAGTCTAAAGTGTGGCAGAGAGAAATGCCTTTGAACACAATCTAACCACCTGGGCCTATGGTACTTCTTTATACATTTCTGTCGGTGTAGATCAGTGGTATCTGCTGAACAGATCCTTCATTGTTAGGTAGACCATCTGAACAGTATTTTTCAGCGTGAATGATGAGAAGATTAGTTCATATTGGATTCAATGGGAAACAGAGAGCCAATGACCGTTTTATAATCAGGGGATTATGATGATGAAAAAATAAAAAGAATGTTCTTGTGGTACTATGTACAATAGATTAGAGGCAGGAGAGTAGAGTTCAAGAATTAATTTGTAAGTGAATTTGGTATCCAGAGAAAGTGAGAAATTACAGATAACTCTAAGCTTCTAAGGCTTAGTTAAGAAGCAGTTAGGAATTTCACTGGCAGAAAAAAATTAGCTGGGAGTATGTACGTATATATCCTATTTCCCCATTGCAATTGCTTTCTGTACGATGTCTATTTCCTTTCAATGTGATGCATATTGTTTCTGTAGCAAGATTACATTTTCTGTCATTTAACTGAAAGGCCAAGTTAAATTGCACACTTTTCGAAACATTCAATTAAAATAAGATAAATTACATATTAATATTTAGGCTAAAATATTGGGAAGGTGGGTCTCTTCACTGAAACCCAAGCGAAAGAACAAGACCTTAAGTACTAGATGATAGCTGAAGCAATGAAAATGGATGGACTCTTGCTTTTTCTGCCACATTGTAGTGTGGGGGGCCTGTTGGGAACAGGACACTGTAAGGACAAGTGTGTCTGGAAGGCGCACTTGTCCGAGGTCATTTTTGCCAGCTATAAGCAGGGTCTCTGGAACCAGAGGGAGTTTGCAGTTCTTCTTAAAATCGAAGGTGTTTATGCTCGAGATGAAACTGAATTCCATCTGGGCAAGAGATGTGCTTCTGCGTTCACGGCCAAGAACAACACTGACTCCTGGTGGCAGCGTGAACAAAACCAGCGTCATCTGGGGAAAGGAACTCGTGCTCATAGGAACCGTATGGTTGGTTCATGCTAAATTCCGAAGCAACCTTCCTGCTAAGGTCACTGCTCACAGAATCCGCGTCATGCGGTACCCCTCAAGGACTGGAACTTACTGAAGAGTAGATACATAAAATGGATTTGTTCTCTTGTAAAAAAAAAAAAAAAAAAGAAAGGAAATGGATGGATTCTTTAAGGAACGAAGGCTGTTAAAAGAGAACTGTACCCTACGGAATGACCTAAAAAAGGTGGTAGTGATAGAAAAGCCATCAAATAACAAGAGTACATAAACCAGAATAAAGTAAGGTGAAACACAAGGACGGCCAGATGGCGAGGTGTGAGCGCCAACGGGTTCCCAAGGACTAACTAAGGCTGTAGAAAAGGAAGATGTATTTGGTCACAAGATCCCTGGTGATCTCAATAGAGTAATTTCACAAGAGTGGCGAAGGTCGAACCAGATCACAGAAGTTGAAGGAGGGGGTAGAAAGAGGGAAAGTAGTAAGGTTAGGCCCTAACAAAGCATTTGAGAAGTTGTACATGAACTGAGAAGAATGGAAATGGTGAGGGAGAACATCTGATGGTTGGCCACCCCTCTTTCCTGTTCTGGAAACTGGCACATTCAAGTCATTTATTATGGAATTTGCTTATTATGGTCTTCTTTAGAATATTAGATTACATGAAAAACTTATTTATCCTGCTTCTTTTATTTCCTAAGGTCATAATTAAGATAATAATACAATGTTTAAATTTTCATGTCATTATGAATGTTGAATATATACATATATGTACGTATATATCCTATTTCCCCACTGCAATTGCTTTCTGTGCAGTTTCTATTTCCTTTCAATGTGATGCATATTGTTTCTGTAGCAAGATTACATTTTCTGTCATTTAACTGAAAGGCCAAGTTAAACTGCACACTTTTCGAAACATTCAATTAAAATAAGAATAGTGCTTTATATGTCTATATCATATATCAAAAGTAAAGATTCAATGAGAACTTTCAGATCAGTTACTAAACTTTCAGAGATGGGAAGACTTTCCCATAAAGATTTCAACAGCAGAGACAGATGGGCTACATTCTAGAGGGGAAGGTCACCAGCATGATGAATGAGGCCTCTAATGTCTGCCATAGCTGTGAAAATCGTTATGGCTAACTAAAATTCCTCACGAATAACAACCTGTAAATATTATATGAGCTGTCAGACAGATAACACTAAGCTCCGAGACCATCACACAGGGCGAACAGAATACAGATGCTCTTCCACTTGAGAGGGGGTTACGTCCTGATAAACCCATTGTCAGCTTAAACTATCAAAAGTCAAAAAAATGCATTTAATACGCTTAACCTACCCAAGCTTAGCCTGGTCGACCTCAAACGTGCTCAGAACAACATACATTAGCCTACAGTTGGTCAATGACGTTGAGTTTCATCTCAACAGTCATTGCCTTCTGCTTCTTCTCACCAGAAGCAGGAGACACAGATGGCTGTTTTGTAGGCATAATGGGATGAGAACACACGAAACGCAATGTCCAAAGAATTCAGGCCACACAGTACACTGCAGAGCACTGGTTGTTCACCCTTGTGATTTTGTGGCTGACTGGGAGCTACGGTTTCCCGCCACTGCCCAGCATCACTAGAGAGTATCATGCCGCACATCGCCACTGTAGGAAGTGGTAACTCAAAATCGAATGATGGTTTCTATTGAATGTGTGTTACTTTGGCACCATCATAAAGTCGAAAACGCACACACTGAACCACTGTAAATCAGGGACCGTCTGTACCACACGGTTGGACCTGTCAGTGCATCGTCAAGTCATTTAGAGTATCAGGTATACATTGGATCTGGGAGGTCAAGAATTCACACTGAACTACTAGGTGCGGTGACTGAGTTGCCGAGATAAATGCTATACCTAATATCCAGTTCTGTTGGCTGTAAACAGTATTTGCTGGTATTACTCATGAAAGAAATGGTCTTTCAAATGAACTTACGCAAAGTTCCAAAAACCCTACTGTAATTATTAGGACATTAGGAAAGAAATCAAGCCTCCTAAGGACAGATGTGGGATGGCGTCTCCACAAACAGAGCTGTGGCTGAATTACGCTCGTGGAATTTCTGACTCATTTCGAACGGAACTGGCTGGCTCTATTACCACTGAACCTCCCTCCGGGTAAGAGTGGCTACAGTCTCTAAGCCATTCGGGTTAAGTCAGGTTACTAACAAGTCAGAGCAATATTGCCAGGTGCCTTCAGCGTCTCTCCGGATGTGCTTTTAAAAGACGGCAGGTAGTCAACACCATTTGCTGAATGCTCTCTGTGTGAATGGTATTGTATTAGGCACCGGGGAAATTTCAAGGCAAGTAAAATTTGAAATCTGAGACAGTAGGGAGCAACTCAGATATTAAAAACCAAATGACTATAGATGGGATGTACGTCCATTTAGAAAGCAAGAGCCAGAAAGAACTAAGGATATGACAACAAGGAAGGAATAAGAGGGTGGGAGGGATGAAATTTTGCTCCTAATTCTTTACTCCACTGTAAAAGAATTACATATCTATAGTTGACCTGCAGACCCATAAGCATGAGAATAGAAGCTTTTTATTCTCATATAGGAGAGGGTGGGGAGGGGGGAAGACAGGCACAGTGGCAAACCTGAAGTTATTAAACTTCTCCAGTCTCAGTTTTCTCTTCTGTGAAATGGAAGCAATAGTAATCTTTATTCCAATTCGCAGGGTTGTCATGAGGATTAAACATGTAAAATGCGTCCTCAGTGGTAACAGCAGAAAGTGCTCAGGACTTTTTGTATTCCTATTCCTACCCCTGTTATTATTGGCATTAATGTGAGGTATCAGGATCCTTATTCCATTAACTAACTTACTGCCAGTGTGAGGAATCTCAGGTTAACCAGGCAAATGAGAGAGACTCTAGGGTTCCAGAGTTCCACTAACTATTAGAAGCTACTATCTAAAGCTCTTAAAACTGCCACCAAAACATAAGCCTAGAAAACAATGCCAGTGGCTTGGCTGGTGTGGCTCAGTGGATTGAGACCTGGCCTGCAAACCACAAGGTCATTGGTTCGATTCCGGGTCAGGGCACAGGCCTGGGTTGCGGGCTGGGTCCCCCGTTGTGGGTGGGGCGTGTGAGAGGAAATTGATCGATGTATCTTTCACACCTTGATGTTTCTCTCCCTATCTTTCCCCCTCCCTTCCCCTCTCTCTAAAAGTAATATAAATAAAATCTTTAGAAAAAAGAAAAAGAAAACAAGGCCAGTAAATAATCCCTCATCCCTCTCTTCCAGCCATTTTCTGATTCTTAAAACATTTTATGCAGTTCTCAGAATAGTAAACCATGAAAGGAGACAGACCTTCCTTGGGTGCCCTGATGCTCTGTCAAGTAAAAGTCAACTGTGTTTTATCATTTTTTATTAGTGTTGCTTAGGAATTCAAAATAAACAGCTAAGAATTTTTAGAAAGAAATAAAATAAGACATTTTCATTTTCATTTATATATTTAGTTCTGATTTTTAAATTAAATCTCACATTACGAAATGTACCTTTTTTTTTGTACTTAAATGAGTGTGTTTGGCTCATGTTAGAAGAATGATCTGATCTGTTCCGTTTAAGACATACACTTTTTTTGTCCTTTATTTTGCCCTAAGATAGCGAGGATTTTGTATTGGGCTCCAGGAGTAACTGTAGATTTGGTTCAATACCTTCCCTCTTTCCCTGACACCGCTAACAGATGTATCTGCCCCAGCCCTCCTGGGCCAAGTCTTTTGAATCAGTCTCTTTCCCTTGGTAGCTGGCCTAGGTCAAGTTCCACGACATGAACTCTCACTTTTTTACCTTTTGAGAATAAATCCCTTCTGGCCTTAACTCACACCATAAATGAGCTCATTCCATTCCCTTCTCCTATTTTTTTTTCTCCGACATTTCCTGTTCAGATTTTCTCTTTCCAAGTCAAATTGCCCCCATGTTGACTAATCCTTCAATTATTCTCTCTCTTGTCTGCCTATTTCTAGCTCATTAAAACATTAGCACTCTGTAAAATTTATATTTATATTCATTATACATACATTAAAAAATCCCTTTTCTGGACAAAAGGGCTATAAGGAGGTGACATGTAAGATCGGAAGGGGGGATATTCATCATACAAGAATGATTAAGTAGAAGGGAGAACAACTAAGTAGAAGGGAGAACCTAAAATTCTCATCACCAAATACACCTTGTAATTCTTGCTAAGTGAAATCAACGGCCAAGTAATCAAAAGCACGCTTTGCTAGATTCCTATCAGGCGAAATACCCTCTACCATGGATTTGCAAATGGCCTCAGGGACAATGTGCATTAATACTTGTCTGTATAGACCATCTCGTGTCTTTCACTGTAGAATTAATTCCTCCTTCCGCTCAACTCTCATGACACCCACTATTTACCACAACTATAGAAGGTTATGATTTTTTTTAATATGTCTATCTCTTTTGATTTGAATTTGAGTATCCCAAAGCCAGGATTC
This sequence comes from Mormoops blainvillei, assembly GCA_004026545.1. Classification (NCBI taxonomy): domain Eukaryota; kingdom Metazoa; phylum Chordata; class Mammalia; order Chiroptera; family Mormoopidae; genus Mormoops; species Mormoops blainvillei. The sequence goes on from PVJD01006566.1 coordinate 40,836, forward strand.
TGTCTTTCTCATCTTCTTATTCCAAGGGCCTCATGTTGACTAATAAATATATGAATGAATGAATACTAATAGACGTGGTATGTCATATGTCACTTCTTAGCTTAGAAATCCTTCTAAATCTTCCCTTCTTTTTTTTATTTTAATCCTTACCCAAGGTCATGCTTATTGACTTTCAGAGAGAGAGGGAAGGGATGGATAGAGAGAGGGAGAGAAACATCGATGTGCAAGAGAAAGAAACATCGATTGGTTGCCTCCTATACTAGCCCCAACTGGGACCCAACTTGCAACCCAGGAACGTGCCCTGATGGAGAACTGAACCCGTGATCTTTCAGTTTACTGGATGATGCTCCAGCCACCTGAGTCACACCAGCCAGGGCAGTCTTCCCTTCTTACGAAGGACAAATTCCAAAGGTTTTAAACCATTGTCAGCAAGCCTCTACCTGGTCTGGCTTTTGGGTGCTCATTGATATATCATTCGCCATCTGGCTTCCTTGCCTTCAGTCCCATTACCCTCCTTGTTGTTCCTCAAACCCTCCAAGGGGTCCAACCCCACTATCCTCGGGCCACATGTGGCCCAGGATGGCTGTGAATGCGGCCCAACACAAAATCGTAAATTTACTTTAAACATTATGAGATTTTTTTTTGTGTGTGTGTGTGATTACATGTTGCAATGTATTTAATGTGTGGTCCAAGACAACTCTTCCTCTTCCGGTGTGGCCCAGAGATGCCGAAAGGTTGGACACATCTGCTTAAGCCATGTTCCCATCTCGGGACCTTTGCAGGTACTGTTTCCTCTATCTGGAGCCCTTTGCCTCCTGTTCCCCAACCCCTCCATCTGCCTGGCTTGCTCCCCGACTTCTCTGCTAAATGCCACCACTCTGCCTGTCCCATTTAAAGAGTTCCCGTCACTAATTTCTAGTCTGTTTTATCAAGCTTCCCACGGCCTGACTGCCTTCTCCTATCAAAATTCATCTCATGACACTGGATTTTCTTTCGTTTACTGCTGTTTCCCCAGTACCCAGAACAGAGTCTCACCTATATTGTTATTTGAATGGACATTTGCTGAGTGACAGAATGAGTCAGTGCTCAGCTGGCTGAAGATGAAGCGAAGCTCCTAACTTTTTCAGGATATTAGACTAGGCACTAGAGTAAGTTCTCCCCTATTGTATTAGAGTGGGAATAAACGATGGCGTGCCCAGTTATTCATTTAATCCAGGCATATCCTGCACCTGTCTGCAAGGTGTTCGATGCATGAAATTAAAAATAAAAAGAGCAACACATGCCCTTTACCCTCATGGTACTCACACTCGAACCCATTTCCTTTTATGATATTCTATTGACTCTCCTTCGTTCTAACTCTTGCCTGTCGTTGGTATGTGTGCTGCTGAGCTTAAGGTGCAAGGCAAGAGGATGTCGTAATTTATGCTGTCCCCAAAGTCCTTACCTGCTAATGGAGGTCATGAGGTCAGGCACCTTAAATAATGATCATCACTACGTATACTGGGCAACAATCATCAACCTCATGATGAAAGTGAGAGTAAATCAAATTACCCAGAGACTAGAATGAGCCTGTTACAATGCCTTTTTCTCAGATGCTTCTAAGTGTCTGTCATTTACGTTGCCCGCTCACAGGTTGGGTTCCCCAGGAAGCGGCCTCTTAGATGAGGTTTAGAGAGCAGGAGACTCAGTAAGGTGTGCCTTGGGACGGACACCTGCGGGAGGGAGAATGAGGACGCAGGAACGGCAATAGGGGAAGGCAAGCTAGGGTGCAGGCCTAGTGACAGTCTTCGTCAACCCCACAGGGGCCCTTTAAAAAAATTTTTTTTCCCCCTGGCTGTTGTAGCTCAGTGGATTGAGCGTTGGCCTGAGAACCAAAGGGTCGCTGGTTCGATTCCCCAGTCAGGGCACATGCCTGGGTTGCGGGCCAGGTCCCCAGTAGGGGGCGTGTGAGAGGCAACAACACACTGATGTTTCTCTCCCTCTCTTTCTCCCTGTTTTCTTCTCTGTGTAAAAATAAATAAATAAAATCTTTAAAAAATTTTTTTATCCTCATCTCAGAACATTTTTTCGTTGCTTTTTTAGAGACAGGAAGGGAGAGAAAAACATCAGTGCAAGAGAAAAGCATCGATTGGTTGCCTCCTGTAGGTGCCTCAACTGGGGATCGAACCCACAACCTGGGTATGCACCCTGACCAGGAGTCAAACCCACAATGTTTTGGTGTATGGGACGACGCTCCAGACAACTGAGCTATACCAGCCAGGGCACCACAGGAACTCTTGAACTAGAACGGTAGAGTTCTCCTAAGTTGGGCCAAAATGGCCAGGACTTTATACTCCTACATCGATCAGGCTCTGTCTGTGGGAGAGAGGTGATCTTGGGCAAGGTAGCTGAGGCAATTCCTGAAGGGACAGACAGCTAGAGGGTGCATGCTGAAGACACTCCTCTTCATTGAAGGGGACTGCGAGTGTTGAAAAATAGTCTCAGATGACTCCTCAGACCAGGTAATTCTACTTAGTGTTCCATGTGTTTCAATTACCACGGCTACACATTGTCCAGGGGTTGGTATACAGCAGTGGTTCTCAACCAGGGACAATTTTGCCCTCCAGAGGACATCTGACAATGTCTGGAAACATGTTTCGTTGTTGCAAGTGAGGGAGGGGGTTGCTACTGACATGTAGTGGGTAGAAGCCAGGGATGTTACCAAACAACCTACAATGCACAGACAGACCCCACGACAAAGAACTGTCTCCCCCCAAAGGTCAATTGTGTCAAGGTCAAGCAAACCTGCTTGATAGCCTAGCCTGTGGCTTATGTGGAGTGGCCTTAAATTTTGAACAGACTGTAAATGGCTGACCCAATCAGTTGTTCTTTCTTGGAGACTTTGACGATAAAACACAGAGAGACATGAAGATGGTGGAGAGTTGGGGAAGTGAAAAATTCAGAGTGCTAAAGAGGAAAACAGAAGTTACAAGGCAGTAGTAGAAGTCACAAAGCGGAGAGGAGAGAGTAGCCATTGTACTGTGACAGTCGGAAGTCTATAGCAGTGGAGGGATGTACAGAGAGAAGCAAACATATGCTTCGCGGTGACTGTTGATCCTCGTCCTTCCTTATGTTTCCATGTATCCTTAAAATACCCCTGTTCCCTAAGTCGATCCCTCCCTGTTCTTTACAGCTTTAAGGGACGTAGCACATAACACAGCGGTATCTGCAGTAGACTGAAAACAAGAAGATTGTCATCGCTGATATCTGAGAGTATATTTAAAAATCCCAAGACAATGGTTTTTAAAGCAGGAGCAGTTTATATAAGTCTACCAGAGAACAAAAATGCCTTTTGTCCTCACCTCAAAGTTCTCCCCCAAAAGTACTTTGTAATCCCAAACTGGTTGTGCTCTGAAGATGGAAAACATCCAAATGGAAAAACGAAAGTAATGACTTTTGCCCACAGGGATGTGATTCCACCATTTATGTTGTGCAAAGCTTTATATTTTGGGACAGATGACAAAAAGCTACCCTAGGCCAAACTCACAAATGCCTTTATTTTCTGGGAAGTATAAAAATATACCTTTCAGAGTCAGCATTCCACTAAAATAGTGCCCGCGTGCCGTGAAACTGCTTCAGAACTACGGTGCTGCTCTCCCTGTCCCAGGTCCCCGTGAGGCCCAGAGAAAACTGTCACAAGGAGGAAAATGAAATAAGAAAGAAAGAGGCATGCCCTGGTCAGTGTGGCTCAGTGGACTGAGCATCGGCCTATGAACTGAAAGGTTGCTGGTTCGATTCTTGGTCAGGGCACATGCCTGGGTTGTGGGCCGGGTCCCCAGTTGGGGGTGTGCGAGAGGCAACTGGTTGATGTTTCTCTCACATATTAACGCTTCTCTCCCTCTCTTTCTCCCTCCCTCCCCTCTCTCTATAAATAAATAAATAAATAAATAAATAAATAAATAAATAAATAAATAAATAAATAAGATCTTTAAAAAAAAAAAGAAAGAGGCGTTTGTTTCATCTCTGCCATGCCACCAGACTAACTTCCATGCAGGTACGTGATGAATGAGTGGTAGTTAGTGATCAAGCTGATGTCTCCATTCAGCTTTAGAGCCAGATTATGTGTGGTGTACCACAGCGGCTTCCTAAAGCCTGGGAGAGGTTAACGCTATTGGTGCTCCACTCAGATCCCCTTTTCCCATGGGCACACCCATGTCCAGCTGCTTTGAGTGTCGGCTGCTATGCACCCATGGCTCCCATCGCCAGAAAACCTCCCTCAGTGAAATGGGAGCTGACTTTGCTGCCTGCTACTCTCCAGACATCCACAGCCAATGACAGACTGGCATGGAGAAGCAAAAGCCCAGCTCCCTTGCCTAAAAATGGGGCTGAGTCCATGGCACAGTGTGTGCTTCAGAGTCCGCTGTGGGATCGGGCTGACATTAGCCTCTACCTCCCTGCTTAGCTTTACTCCCTGACCAGCATTCCCTCTACCTTACCCTGCTTCCTTTACTCTTCACCTGAGACCCACTCTCCTGACAAATTACTTGTACAAGAATCTTTGTCTAGGGCTCTACTCCCACGGAACTTTACCTAAGGCTAGGGTGACCAACCATCCTGGTACGCCTAGGACTGGGGGACTTTCCTGGGATATGGAAATTTCAGTGCTAAACCGAAGAATATCCCAGACAAACCAAGACCACTGGTCATCCTACTTAAGGCAGAGAGTTATTTGGACCCTGGGTTTTGCCTCCAGGGACTTGGCTGATTTGAATAACAAATAAATTTGGTGGTGCCCTGGTTGGGTGGCTTGGTTGGGTGGAGCATCATCCTGGATACCAAACGGCTGCAGGTTCGATCCCTAGTGAGGGCATATACCTCCGTTGTGAGTTCGATCCCTGGTCCAGGGTACGTGCAGTAGGGAATTCATTGATGTCTGTTTCTCCCTCCCTCCCTTCCTCATTGCCCCCCCACCTCTTCCTCTCTCTCAAAAATCAATAAACATATCCTCAGGCGAGGATTCAAAAAAATAAATTTGGCGGTGTTCTGGTAAACCAGTTATGCAAAAGGAAAAAAAAAGCCTTGAATTGCGGTATTTGCCAATTTTTATGGGGTAAATTTTCCCACTATGGCCGATGTCAAGCTACCAAAGGTCAGTTTGACAAATGGCTCACAATTCCTGTATATTTAACAACGGGCTCTTTCCAGAGAGTATAAGCCACCTCCCATGCACAAATTCCCACAGCAGAAACAGACCTTTCTAATCTTCCTCAACATGCTCAAATAAATGGATATGTAGGACCAACAATGCAAAATTTTGTTCCTGAGGATACCCTGAAGCAAATAAACCTAAGGTCTTACTGGACAATATAAATTTGGGCTCAAGGAGAAGGGGTAATAGAAATAGGTTTTGAGAGAAGAGTAATTATCATCACCGTGATCGCTTTCTGTGGGCATCTGAAAGGCTATCTTTGAATTTATGGAGGTGTTACCAGAACCACTTATAGGATTGATGGCATTTGTCCCAAATTCCCAACACTTGGGACAGCACACGACTGAAAAAATTGTCCCAAATGATTTTGTCCTGAGATTTTACTGGATAGAGGGCTTTAGGCTGAAAATCATCTCACATTGTACCTGTAAACTTCTTCATGACTTTTATCATGATGACTCCTTTAAGCCTATCTGTGGCTTTAAATTACTGGCCCACTCGTATTTCAAATTCACCCATCCCCTCAGGATAATGGTAGCATAGATTAGAGCACTGTTAAGTGAAATGTCAGCAATTATTAGATGTGCTTCAAGTTTTTCCTCTACCTTTTTTTTTTTTTTAATTAAGTGTGTCAGTTGGGGGTGGTGGGGGTAAAGGTTTGGCAACTTTCAAGATGATAAACTTTTTAGCCCTACGTAGCAAGGAAAAAACTGTAAACGCTTTGGATTGCTTTAACGAGGCAGAAAGAGTTAAGCAGGGATCTGATTATGGCAGTTAAGATTATAAAGCCTGCAGGGAGTAACTGATCAGTTGTTTCTTTTTACGGCATCTCATATTCTGAAAATGAGATGATCACTCAATGAGACTCACAGCTTTTAAATTCAGAACAAATAGTAAAAAGGAAATATGTCTTACAGAGTTCCATAGCCATCAATAGACTTTCATGCTGCAAGAGGTCACTGGGTTAAAAAGCTATAGAATAAATTTTTTTACCTTTATCTTTTCTTATCCATTATAAAAGTAATACATACTTATTACAAAAACACTGCAAAAGTAAAAAGGAAGAAAAACACAATAGCTGTTTGCGTTTTGATCTGTATTTTTAGTCTTTTCTTTCTGTGTACCTTTCTGCCGTTTCTATTTTATTTTCTAATCCAGTGATCGTTTGTAATTTTGAAGTCAGCTTTTTTCTCTAATATATTACATTGCACAGTAGAATTTTGTAAAGGGAGCCATGTATAGTTATGAATGTTTATTAGCCCTTGCTGAGAAGTAACATAAAAAGTCACATTATTTATTGAGAGTCTATTATGTGATACTCACTATGCTAAGTATCATGCCACTATGTATTATCAATGTCAAGAGAAAATTTACCTCTTCTTCTTTTGGATGTAAGACATAATTCATTCTGCAAATGGTCTTATTAAACATCTACCAAGTATCAGATACCATGTTAGATACCAGAGAATATAACTGTCAACAAGACTAAAACCACCCTGTCCTTGGAGAGATGAGGGTCTACCCATTGATTATTTGCCTGTTCATTAGTTACACTAATAAATATTAAGGTCTTATAATGTGAGAAAGACTAGGCATTCTGAGTAGATCCATGGAAAACATCTTCAGAAAAAGAGAGGAATCACTTACATTGGAAATTAAATGCAAGCGAATTAACGACATTTTCATGACTAGTTTGACTAAGATATTAAGTTATGCTATTGAGTTGACAGTAAAAATGACAGTAATAATAATGCTAATAGTAAACACATAGCACTTACTATGTGCTAGGCACTGTTCTAAGGGTTTTACATATATTAATTTTTTGATTTGCACTATAACCCTCTAAAGTAATATTAGCATATTTCATCGAATTCAAAACCCCGTTGATCACGAGGCGCATTCTGATTACAGTGTTGTAAAAACATGGAAGCTGTGCCTTAAAATTAATGACACATGTCACTATGAACCCCATTTTGTAGGTGAAGGATAAAGAGATTAAGTATCTGAGCCAGTATTTGAATCCAGTTAGTCTAGTTCCAGAGCCTGTACTCTTAACCGATATCGGATATATCATTGGTGAGACAACACTTGGCTCAGAGGCCTTGAGAGAAAAATTCAGGCTCCGTATATCAACTTTGCACGGGCCAGACCATGAGGAATAGAAGAGAGAAATATCTGAGACAATATCAGATGGACTATAATATCCTTATTATATGGATATTATAGTATGGATACTATATCCATAGGGATATTATATGGACTAATATCAGGTAGTTACTGGCCTAGGTGTTTATTCTTCATGGGCAAGGCAGTGTGAGGTGTGGCTTGGAAATGCAGAAGCTGGGTTCCAGTCTCAGATCTATTATAGCCACCTCTGTGACCTGGCTTATGTCATTTGATCTTTCTGCATCTATTTTGACATCTGTAAAATAAGGGAAGGCCTGAGTAGTTCGGTGTGTCAAACTTAGGTTGCAATGCACAGAAGGAAAACATTTTACATTGTAACATAGTACACACACACACACGCACGCACGCACACCCCTAACTAAAACCAAAGTGTCAAAACAACACTTAGTCTTGCTTGTGCAATGTACTCTGATAATCTCTAGTCTGTTCTATTCCATTCCATTAAAAAGTGGTTGGTTGCAAGTCCTTAAACTGATTTTAGGATTCACTAATGAACAGTCTGAACACAACACATGCAGATATTCTCTAAGTTTCTCTCAAGTTAGGCAATTCCACAACATGGCGTTGGGACAGGGAGGGAGGAAGAGGGGACTGAAAACCTCAAGAAAAAGAGACTCGACCCAATTGCCTTAAAGATGTTCCTCTGCTTTTTAATCGGATCATGCTCTTACTACCTTCAAGAGAAAGTTCTTGCCATGAGATCATTTGGCAAATACTACTTTAGAGCAAAGATTCCCATACTATGTTCTATGGCATGTTTAGTGAGAAATTAATTGGTGTGTCTGAAAAAGGCTTCCACAGTCACATAAAGTATGGAGAAGAGCTGCTGACTCTGCCCCCATTTAGAGTACGAATGTATATTAAAAGCTCTAAGAATTCTAACAGGAAAAAACTTGCTTACCTTTATAACCCAGTGTTTTTCCAATCTTATTGACTCCAGAGATAATTTTTTCAAGGGAGAGTTATTAACACAATACCAAACACTAATGGTCTAAGGAACTTGGCTTGGAAAATGCTCCTTTAGGGAATTCTAGAACTTGTAAAATATTAAGACAACTATAAAAGTTCTTTTTACTATTACAGAAAGATTTCTAACCTTTACACAAACCTATAGTTATGCTTCTTGATGAGAAAAGTAAAATTTTGAACAGAAGCCCAGAGAGTTGAGAAAATGGCCAGAAAAAAAGATCTTACATACTTTTTTAAAGGTCTGAAATTCTTTAAAATAACAAAAAAATGGATAATTTTAAGACTAGTGTGCCAATGAATACTATAGTACTTTCTTGGTCATTGACATATGAAGAGACCAACACTGTACCTTCCAACTATATATATTCATATATATATATATATATATATATATATATATATATATACACACACACGCACACACACACACACGTGCACACAATAGGTATATAATATTTACATATATGTATACCAGAATATTTTTAAATAATAATTTAAAAGTACCACACAGTTAGAATTTCTCCTTTTGTCTTGGTTTAAGTGGCAGAAGTCAATTAGAAGTAGTAGACTATTAAAGGTAAAAATAAAGGCAAGTTAGTGTCTATCAATGGATAAGGGTCATATTTTACAATGTTTTTCTCTTCTTATTTTCTCTCAGGTTTAAGATAAAAGAAATGACTGTTTTAACAAATAGAGATTGGGCAACCAAGAAGAAACAGTAAATACTTTTCTTTAGTAAAAGGCTGCCTCTCTCTACTGATAAAAACCAAAGACAGCCCATTTGGTTGGGTGTTACGCCATAAGGTGGAAAGGTCACCCATCTGACTCCAGATTCCAAGTCAGGGCACATGCCTGGGTTGCAGGCTGGTGCCTGGTTGGGGCATGTGTGGGCGGCAGCCTATTGATGTTTCGCTCCCTCTCCTTCTCTCTCCCCTTCTCTCTTCACAATAAATAAATAAATAAAATCTTTAAAAAAACCCCAAACAAAGAGAGATGGTAATGTAATAATCAAAGGGGAGGGTGTGGGTGAGGTTGTGAGAGAGACAGAAAGAGACCAAGAGAGAATAGGATGAAAAGACAGTGAGCATGTTAGTGTGTGTGGGGGTTGCTGCTAGTGGCTCTTCTGTTTCTTTCTTTTGTACTTTCCAAACCTCAGAAATCACCCTATTATTAGTTCTAGCAACTTGGAAGCAAATTACTAGACATCTATCAATTCAAGCTCATTTATTATGACCTTAGTGGTATTTTTTCAAACATATTTTTATTTGCTGAGGGGAAGCTGTTTTTCCTTTACAGAACACAATTTAACAGCATGGACAAGTGCCTTCAGAGATGCCCTGCCTCAAATACGGTTTTGATGGTGCTCTTAATTTCTGATGGAACTTTCTAGAGGTCATTTGGTAATACAGATAAAAAGCTTCACCAATGTAAACATCCTTTAACACCGAAGTTCCATTTTGACGCCTTTATCTTGTAGAAAGAATGTGAGGTGTTTATAAAGGTTGACAAAGAAAGTCACAATTTTGGATATAATAGTGAAAAATTTGAAACAACCTTAATATTGAGTGATTGAGAATTGCCTTGGTAAATCTGGTAGAGCCACAAAAGGAACTACTACTTGGTCATTAAAAAAACTACTCTGTGTGGAATATTCAAACATGCAAACATAGTTTTCTTACAGCTCTAAGGGAAAAAATGCAGGTCATAAAACTGCGCACATGAGAGGCAGCCAATTGATGTTTCTCTCACACATCGATGTTTCTCTCCTTTTCTTTCTCCCTCCCTTCCCCTCTCTCTAAAAATAAATAAATAAAATCTTTAAAAGAAAAAGAAAGAAACAAACAAACCCCAGAATCTGAATACACACACAAATATACACCAAGACAAAGACAGAACGTTTATAAATTACATTTTTAATAGTAATTTTTCTTTCCCTGTATGTACTCTCTGCTTTCCATAATTTCTTTCAGGGGCATATATTACCTTTGTAATTTTAAAAAGAACGACATAAAGAAATACTCTTTACCTAGTGTTCAGTCTCAGTGTCCTATTTCTCAACTACCCCTTACAGCAAATTGGTATTTTTCTGACATGTGAAGCAAAGCTTCTAAGCATGTACTGATACTCCGCGTGAGTATCCAAGAAACTGGTGACTTCTAGGTCTGGCTCCATTTAGGTGGGCACACGAGTGTCTTCATGAGGATGTTTCTTCGAGCCTGATCTTTCTGGAAGTGGGCACCTGTGTGATATGATTTGAAAGGTAGGAAGATGCACCACGTGGCCCCTCAAAACTCTTTCCTCACAGCTCAGAGATTACAGCTGATGTTCTACACCAGAGAGCCGGTCCTCAGGTTTGTGGTTTTTCAGCCTATCAAAAGGCAAATAACCCAAGAGAAGTACGCATTCGACGTTACTGGTCGCCTGGGTTAAATGAGTACAACGTTACCATTTTCTGAGAATAGGTTTTCAAGGGGAAGACATGGGACTTCGAGTGGGGCACACAGGGGGAATGAAGGATGAATGAATATACATGGTATCTGAGGAGTAATTAATATTCGCAATAGTAATATTTTTATTTACGGTTTATGAGTCACTTATAAGACTGTTATTGCAGTTAATCTCAATTAAATCGAGTAGAATGGCTGTTACCAAGGCAACTTATGCAGACCAGAGATCTGGAAGGCAGGATCTGCAGGCTTTATAACTGTTTTGGAGCCGTGATTTTCAACCCGCGTGCTGTGGCTCGGTGCTGTGCTGCAAGAGGCCAGACGGGGCGCCGCAAGAAGCTTTAAAACATGCACTACCTGGTCGTTCAGTCAGGGGCGCTGACCTCTTTCCCCTTAGATTGTCAAATTAAAAAGTCACAGCAGCCAACATATCAACAGCTGTCCGGTGTGAATGAATCAAAATTATATGTATTTTTTGTCAGATTGGCAAAAATATATTTTTGGTGTGCCACCGAATTTTACTGATTAGCTTATTTGTGCCATGAGATGAAAAAGGTTGAGAACTGCTCTTCTAGAGCCATTCCTAAAAGCCATAATCCCACTCAACAACGTACACTGCTTTAACATGCCTCTTTTTAAAAAAAAGATTTTATTCATTTACTTTTAGAGAGATAGGAAGGGAGGGAGAAAAAGAGGGAGAGAAATATCCATTTGTGGTTGCCTCTCACACACCCCCTACTGGGGAACTGGCCCGCAACCCAGGCATGTGCCCTGACTGGGAATCGAACCAGTGACCCTTTGGTTCGCAGGCTGGCACCCAATCCACTGAGCCACATCAGCCAGGGCTAACCTGCCTCTTTTATCCTGCCACCTCCGAAGCAAGTGTGATACTGTTCATATAGCATCTGCATGCAAATAAGGTTAGACCCAGTCAGAAACTAAGTCAACTTCTTACTTAACACATCATTAATGTATAACAAAAAGACAGGACCATCGCCATCTAGGAATTTTTGTTCTAAAAGACAATGGCCAACAGGAGAGACACATGAAAGCATCTAGTCAAATACTTTAAAATGTGAGCATGGATCTTTTTATTAATCTATGGAAAATAAAAAACAACGGACTAACGAATGGCAATAAAAAAGTCAGAGGAGTGAAGGGAGATCATATAGAATTACTTCCCCCCATAACATAAATTAAATAAAAGGTAGTCTGGGTGGTGGTTAAAGACAGACTCTTCAGCCGACTTCTTGGATTTGAACATTGGTTGTGTCATCTGCTAGCTATGCGACTGTATGAGGAGGGACCCCAAGTCCCTGGAATTTATTTGTAAAAAATGTGTATATTCTTATATGTTTAAACTTCAGTCACCTTCAAAGCACTCTCCATTTGATACAATTCACCTACCAGGAGTTTTTTTTCCCATTGCTCAAAACAGTCTTTGAACTCGTCGACATGGATGCCTTTTAGTGCTTCTGCCGTTTTTTTGTTTCACCGTTTGCATATCAGCAAAATGTTTCCCTTTGAGGAGTTTTTTCATCCAGGGAAACCAAAAAAAGTCATTTGGGGCAAGATCGGGTAGATAGGGAAGGTGGGGCATGGGGGTCATGCCATTTTCTGGTCAAAAACTGCTGAACGCTCAGTGCGGTGTGGGCAGGTGCACTCATAAATCACCCAACGTGAAGTGGGCAAATGCACTGAGTCCTAAAAAAAATTCACTGAAGCCGAATGCGGCCTCTCACAACAGCACCGGCTAGTACACTGATACAGATGGGTTCCTAGAATGCTTATCTAGGAGGGGAAGCTTGTATTAAAAGGGGCCTGCCCTCTAGAGGATAATTCTGGGGTTTTCTTGGGTCCCCCTTCATATGCTTCCATGTTCTAATCTTTGAAATGGGTATAATAATGCTATCTACCTAATAGGTTGCCATAAGAATTACATTAGTTCACATTCGCAACACTGCCAGGCACAAAGTAACTGCCTTAAAATGATGGTTAAACCCTCATGCATACTCAGTGTATGACCAGAAGGAAATACACCAAAATGTTATCATACATTCACTTCATGTGGTAGAAGTATGTTTTTTTAAATATCAAACAACTCAACATATGTACTTTTGCAATGAAAGACTCAGTGGCATAAATAAACATCATTAGTCAGAGGGAAACAGGAGTTTGACAATTTAATATGGATTTTCATATTAATAGGGTGTTCCAATATTAAACTTTCAGTTAACTAAGGCTATTCCTCTTCGTGTTAATTATTAAAAAGAGAATATTCATTAAGGATACATAAAAATATATAATTAATTATGAAAACATAATTAATAAAATGGTAAAACTGGAAAATATAAAGAATGAATAGAGGTCATGAATAAAAGAGCAGTAGGAAGAGTTGGGGAAGGGAAAACCATGCTGAGGTTCCAACTTGGAGGCAGGGAGTATTTAGTAAGTTATACAGAGATAAAGAATTATAGATTCACAGTAATACATATTGCATTATATTATAATTATATGATAGCATAATTACCAGCTGTATGAAGTGAACTGCTATAGGGAGGACTAAAGACTCAGAAACAACACCCAAGTTAGCACTTGAGAATACATTGCAGGAAACAATTATGCATTAGCTGAAGACTGGACAAAATAATCTAATTTGTCTTCCTCTTCCTAACCTTCTGAATTCACCCACCAAGTTATCTTTCAGGATGATTTATGCCTCCAGTGCATTTAGCAGGGATGATTGTAATTCCACTCTTATTTCTTAGCCACCAAGATGCAATGAAGAGGTTAAGCAATGAAAGCTGACAACGACTTACTGGAAAGAAAGTGCTGGGACGCCGGGCCAAAATCCCTGTGAGCTTCGTGCAGCTGCCTGATGCGGTCCTCAACGGCCACCTGGGAGGAAGAGGAGAGAAATGATGGTCTGTCATCATATATAATGAGGAGCAATTAAAGCCATGTATCCTCTTTGGTAACATCTTCTGGGCTTCTAAGGCTGGGATACTAACGTAACAATTTATGACCCTGGTTTTAATATCCACTTACCGTAGGTGGCCTCCAAGATCTATTTTTATCAAACCAAGGCCAAACAGAAAAGATTTGCTCCCTTGACAATGTTAAAATGAGAATTTTTTAAATACTCATTGGCAGCCACAGATGAACTACAGCTCCAATTAGTACCAACAAAAATGCCAACTCTAAATCTTTCATGAAAAGGTTAGGGAGGGAGGTTGCCATTCTCTATGATACTAGGGGACTAAAGGACCTCAGAAATGACATATTTTGTCTTAGTCTTTGACTAAGTCTATTGTTTTTGACTAGTGTTTGTTTTTGGATAATGTTAATTGATAATTAATGGATCACTGAGTCATAATTAATCACTGATAATAAGTAACCAAATGGTTGATTAGTACCTAAGTATCAAAGAAGTAAAGACAAGGCTTAAATTTAGGGTATTTATGGGGTGAATAGTGAGAGAAAAGAAAGTTTCAGATTTTAGTTTTTAGTGGACACGGGAATTACTAGGAATCATATTTTTAGGTGACATGGAGTAAAAATTACCATTTTTTTCTTACTAGGTTCTTCTACAATATATTGACACAATGTCCTGATAGCTTAGTAAATTCCATTCTGGGGAGGGAAAAAAGGAATAATTTAATGGGTGAAATGGTAGACTGTGTCCTCCAGCACTTTGCCAACCAGGTATTCGTGATGGCCCCACCCATCCGCACCCTGGCTCCACGACACTGGGTCTTCATTTGCTTCTGAACAGCTCATCCTAATCTAGGGCCTGCCCTGTGCTTGCCCAGAGCGGTCAGAGCTCGAGCGGGTTGGTTCAGGTAGTCTGCTCCAAAGCTAACTCGGACCTTCCAATATCAACCGAGTGTCTGGCATAGCTCTAGGACAATCTCTTTTTTCACTTTCTCCCTAGCCTGTCCATCTCTGCTTGGACCAAATATTTGGTAAACCAAGTGGAGTTCAAAACCATGTGGGGTTTGCACAGAAAAGCATGAGGAACATTGCAAAGCTATCTTCCCAGCCTCATGGTTCTGTATTCCCAGCCAAACTCTACCTTCCTGTCCTGTGACATTCCATCCAATATAACACTCGCGTGATGTGCTCATGCTGCTCTTTCTCACTGGAATGCCCTTAGTCCTCTTCTGTCCCAGTTCAAAGCTTTTATATGTTTTTATGCTTAGTTTCCAATCCCCCAGGTTCAAGTGGTGGCTTACTCAGCATTCTCACAGCACATGGCTTCTACCTGAAGTACTTGTATCATGTCATTCATTTTAATTATACGTACACGGGTATCTCCTGCAATGGACTGTCAACTCCTTGATAGCATGGACCATTCCTTGCTTATCTCTCCTCTCACACCCTCCCTCCCAGAGGAAGCACTGAACCCTGCATATAGTAACTGGTAGCAAGTATTTGCTTAATGACTAGTTGATCAAACCAGTGGACATGTGTGTGTGTATGAGAGAGGAAAGAAGAACACCCACCGACCCTAAGTGCATACTGCACAACACTGAGTAAATGGTCTGAACTTTCCTTATCAGGAAAATGGGACACTTATATGACCTACCTCATACAGCGTTTTGGTGGGAATTAAGTAAACTGATACACGTGAAATGTATGGCCTCGCTTCTGTCACATGATAATTGCGCAGTATACGTTATAGGTCAGTGTTACTGTTGCTATTACGGTGAATAAATGGAAAGGAATAGGTCGTAATGTGCGAGGAATGAAGTAGAATACAAGAATGGCTAATGCTTTCTAAGCACTTTGTTTATGACGGTATGAATTAATTTATTTAACCTTCACGATCACTCTGCAGTAGGAAGTAATATCATTTCCTCGCTTCATTAATGTAGAAACTGAAATATGAGAGGTTAAAAAAACAAAACAAAACTTGGCTAACTTAAGTGCTTGTAGACTAGCAGAGCCAGATTTCAAGCTTATTCAGTCTGGCTCTTCCTCTTAACTGCTTGCTATTTTAGAGATGAAGTTTAAAAAAGTATTTTATAAATATTTCATAAGCATCTAGCCTTGTCATTTATTTCTTTTACTCTATTAATATATTAAATGCAGGCCCACTCCAGAGTCCTATCAATAACGTTTTTGTCATCAGTGTATTTTATGATGCCATACAAGGTCAGTTTCTGGTCACGAAGAATGTGATACCATGAGATTATAGAGAATGACGGCGGAAGAACACACGCGAAGGAATGTTGGGAATAAACAATTATTTCTAAATGTAGAATGCGTCATTTCATGAACAGATTAATCAAGAGATGACTGTGAAAGTTTAGGGGTGGAAAAGAAGGAATGGGGAGGCCATATGGGAGTGGACACTGTCCAGAAATTGTTTCTTACATTGGGAAAGAAATCCCAAGGGGGAACATGCCAGCGGTGAAGAAGTATGAGTGTTCTGTAGGTTGTGCCCTCTGGCAATATGTTAGGAGCTTCACAAAGGCCTCATGGATGCCGCGCCCGAGGCCATTAGAGATCCCTGATCTCTGCAAGTTGTTTCTTTCTCACCCAAGGAGAATCTTGGTAGTAGTTTCCAGTGTGCACTCAGTGTTGTCAAGAATTCAGATATCAGCAGGGAGACACAAATCAAAGCCACAATGAGAGATCACCTCTCACTTGTCAAAATGGCTATTATCAGAAAAAATAACAAGTGCTGGCCAGGATGTGGAGAGTAGGGAACCCGTGTGCACCACTGGAGGGACAGTAAACTGGTGCAGGCTCTATGGAGAACAGTGCGAAGGATCCTCTGAAAATTAAAGCCAGAACTATGATATGACACAGCAATTCCATTTCTGGGCATCTAGCAGACAAAAAAAAAAAAATCCTAATTCAGAAGGATAAATGCACCCCTATGTTCTTTGCAGCATTATTTACAACAGCCACGGAATGAAGACTGCGTTGCCTGAAATGGGAAAGAAGGTAAATGTCAGGAGGAACCTTGAAAGAAAGAAAAACTAATAAAAAATTTTGGTGTTGGAGTTTAATTTTTAATGTGGTAAAGAGAAGTTCTGGCTTTCCAATGCAAAAGTCTGGGTGAATGAGGATATTGTTGATGGAAATATGGAAATTAGACAGAGGAGGGGTGGTATATGTGTCTATGAATTCATTTGGAATATGATAAATGTAACCTGACATTGAAATCTTTAACTGGAGACATCAGGTATAGCCGGTTAGAAAGGAGCAACGGGTCTCAGTCATTAAGACAAAGAAAGGGAAGTGAGAATAAAGGGCGGGTAGGACTGAGCATTAGAAGGTGAGCGGGGCAGAACCAAAGGAGTTTAAATAGAATTCTTTAAAAGATGCTGAAAGAATCCAATCCCCTTGGAATTAATGGGCAATACCCGTATCCTTTTATAAAAAGTAATACAAGTATAACATCTTTTTTGGAAGCCCACATCCTGCTTCTACTATTAGATCATAGATCATGAAAGCTTAGAACTGGAAGAAATCTTATCTATTGATACACAAGGGTCTATTCTTTAGAACTATCCCAGATGGGGAGAAAATTGCCATCTGCTCCATGAGTAATCATAATCTAGTTTGCAGCAATTCTTCAGTAAAAACATGACAGAGAAATTTTAAATCTTTTTTTTTTTTTTTTTTAGTTTTTTAAAAATAGATTTTATTTATTTATTTTTAGGGAGAGGGGAAAGGAGGGGGAGAGAGACGGAGAGAAACATCAATGTGTGGTTCTTTCTCACACGCCCCCCACTGGGGACCTGGCCCTCAACCCAGGCATGCGCCCTAGACTGGGTAGTGAACCAGCGACCCTTTGGTTCACAGGCCGGCACTTAGCCCACTGAGCCACGCCAGCCGGGGCTAAATCTTTTTCGTGTGCTCCGCAAAGACAGCGAAATATCTTTCTTTCTTTCCATATCCGCCATGACTAGCGCAGTACCTGGCGTATAGTAGGCACTCAACTAATATTAGCTGAATGAATTAGTGTACCACTCATTCCTGAATCTTCACCGTAACCACTGTATTTTGAACAAGAGATTTCTTTTTCAAGATTCCCAACACAAAGTTTAGGAAGATTTTCTTCCCTTCCCCTCCCTTCCGTTCCCTCCCCTCCCTCCCTGTATTCCCTCCTTTCTTTTGGTTGATAAAAGTTAAAAACAGAAGGGAAGAAAACCATTTAGTGCACTGTGCCTACAATACTGGATTTTCAAAAATGTAAAAAGCAATAATTTGTAAGACAAACCAAGAGCCCAAATCTCCCCCATATTTGTTTTATTCTTATTTTTAAGTAATCATAATTGAAAGTGAAGGGGGGGCAGAATATGCCACCCCCAAATATGCCACTCTGGCATAATGATTATTTTGAACTAAAGTTACTTAAGGAACAGCTGGTGCAAGGACACTCTGACCTCCTGTCCCCCTGAAAGCAGGAAATGAATCTCCCATGTGGAAGGTGCCCTCTCTGTTACTGGAGGGCCGGGGGCGTGCTTGTCACCAGAGAGATGGAATTCAGGCCCACAATGCTGCATGACAAAGCCTCTTACTTCCTCACTCGTTTCCTAGCCCAGGCTTAAATAACCCCCCTTGCCTTGTTAATTCTTCACACATTTATTTTTTCTTTGTCTAAAAGGTATAAAAGCTGCCTGCTTTGGTAGCTTCTCTGAGCCTCATATCTTTCTAGGCTCCTGCACATATGAATTTAAATTTGTTTTCCTCCTGTTAATCTTTCTTATGTCAATTCAATTATAAGACTAGCCCTAGAACCTAGAAGGGAAGAAGGGAAAGGTTTTCCTCTCCTACCAAAGCTATGAGGACTAATTATTACACTCCTTGGCTTTCTCCTTGCAGATGAGTTCTCTAGGCAGTATACTGTCTGTAGAGACCTTCCTTCTTTCATGCCATTAAGAAATGGCTCCACATTCATTAAAACAAATTTATTAGAACACAAGTCCATCATCCAGGAAGACAGGGACCTTGCCTGTCTCATTCACAGTTGAGCACATAGCGTCTAACACATAAGAGGTACTCAATAAATATTTGATAAATGGATGAATGAAGAGACTGAGTTCCTGTTACCTGTTCGGCGCTATGCTAAGTATGATGGTGACAGACCTGAAAGGGGAATTTTGGGGCTAGTGAACGAGCGCCAAGTCATTCATCGACATCAATGAGAACACACTTCGTTCCCAGCTGTGACTATTTCCCAACGCTCAGTCCTCTGCGCATTTGGAAGGCTATCTTTAATTGTTTTCTTTAAAACTGCACTAAGTAAGTCAAAGAGAAAGAGAAGAAAAGAAGAACAAAGAAGGACGGGCAATAACACTGTGGCTCCTAGAAAAGGCTTGAAATAATTCTATCTAAATGTTTGCTACTTAACTTTACTTTGAATTCTCAAAGGCTTCCACTTTTTCTTTGACCTGTTGGTTAATTACCTTGAAGTTTTCATCCTTACTAAAGGTTGAGAAGAGCCAAGGATTCCCTTCTGATGTAGAAATACATTGCTAGACAATGTGATATCTTCTCGGTGTCCAAGTGTTCTTACAGGCACTACATACATAAATTGTGTTTACTGCAGTCTTGGGAAAAGATATAACTGGGCATGTACATTTTGATGTTCTGGCTCTCAGTCTGTCTAGACACATGACAAATATCCATGGGCATGCAAGAACCAGACTTCACACCTACGCTAATGAGCCCATAAAAAACCAACTCTCCTTGCGCTGCGATGCTAGTGAATAAACAATGCACATGCCCACAAATGGCCCTCTACAGTCTACATGTGAATTTCTGCCCTGAAATTATGCAGTTTGTACAGTTTTCTGTATGCATGTGTCAGTGTTGAGGGAGGTCTTCATAATTCATTCTTACTTCCAGATCCTTACTTGTAACTCTTGTAAATGCATGCGCAAACATTATCCTGGTAACTCTCCTGTGATTATCACAGTTTCAGTTAAAATCTTTTCAACTAATTGTAACCCCTTTAGAGTTAAAATCCATTGTCCTTCTAATTTTGACTTCTTTTCACTTGTGACTGAAAACAGTGGTCCGAGATAAGGTTTGGAATGAGGACTTGTGATAGGCACAGCTCTGTGGCAAAACAGTCTGGGTTTGTTGACTGACTTCTCTTTGGCTTGAATGTATTTATGTGTTTCCTTGACATTGAGACACTTACGAATTAAACAGAGTTTCTTGCATTTGAGTCCAAGATAGATGACAGGAAAAGCAACCAGTGCTCACACAGTGCTCAGTCTGAGTAGGAGTATAATTGTTCGTTGATTTTGTGTGATTTATGGCGTGGATGCTAATGCGTGCCATCTGAGACCATCATTAATCCGCCTCTTTTTATGTTCCTCTCTCAGAACTTCCCCCCCTTCTATTTTAAATTTCTGTGCTGATTCCCTTCTTAATCTCTGACTCCTTTTATTATTCCCTCTTTTCCCTTTCCTCTCTCCTCCACCCACCCCTTCGCTCTCACCTGCCCTCCCCAATTATGTTCCGGACAACCTACCAGAAGAGCACAGAGACTCTGTGGAGACAGACATGAAGTGCCTCAAATGAAGGAGTTGTGCGTCCTTGCCAGACAGGCGAGGCTGGATCTGAGCCGGAGCCCTCGCCTAGAGCCAGCCCAACGCTTCTGCAGGAATGTCAGTCCTCTCACTCTGACAACTCTGCCATCAACCGGAAAGCAAAAGAGGACAAACAGCAAGTCCTTTGTCCACTGTTAAGCCCTCAACTTCCACCTCGCCGATTTCTAAAATGCACCTTGGAAGTTTGTTGATTGGTTTTTATATTCATGCAGCTGCCTCATTCTGTGATAATGGAGTCAGGTTATATCAACAGTAAGTCAACTTACAGAATCAAGTACCTTAAGGCTATCATTACTTTTAATTTAGAAAAGCAGCAATCAACTTCCTATCCTGCTTCATTTGTCAAAATCTTTAGTTTTGGTTACATCTACAGGCTGTTATGAAAAAATGTGATGGGAGGGGAAGAGATCACAGGAAATATTTCTCCTGCTTTTTTTTTCTGGTCTCAAAGCTATAAAAGAAAAGTTGAATTACTCTGCTTGGGTGATGTAAGTGATGAAGATTTTATCTTAAAAAATAGGTTCCCTTTTAAAAGCTTTCCTAATGTATCTTATGATTTGCAGCAGGAACCAAAGTCAAGTGGCTCTCACCTTGCAACACCATTACATTAAATCATTCACATTTCAGCTTCAGCTATTTATTCCTGAGCTTTATTTATTCCACATTTGGAAGATATCATTCTCTCAAAAATTGCTGTGGCCACTGGAGCATTCCTTTCTAGGGGTATTTTGGGGCCATAAGTAGCATAATGCTCACATAATTATGCCCCTGGTATTAGAACATGGGAGTGTTCCCAAGGACCACAGGTGGCAGTCTGAAATAATTATCAAGGGGGTAAATAGAACTGGTATCATCTGAAAAAAAAAGCAATGCACATAGCAGGTAGCTAATTCATACTCAAAGATGGCTGAAGCAGGTGGAAATCTTGACAATAAATGAAAAAAGACAAAGCACCAGAAATCAAACTCTTTTTTTTTTGTCCCAATAGGGAAACCCTTATATTTTGGGTAATAATACATTTCTAGATTTTCAGTTCATTCTACTAATCACCTGGGTAATGATGGCTGGGAGGAAAAATTTGCCGAAGTATCCATGCAACAGTCCTTGAGCAAGGAAATCGAAGCTCCTGAAATCTCACACCACCTTCGCAGTATTTCCAAAGCTTCCTGACCTTGCCTCCCTTCACAGTCAGTTTGACTGCGTGTCAAAGAACCTTGTATGCCCAGAGCCCCTGTTTCCGGTTCCCAGCTCCCTCCTCCTGGCCACAGAAAAGCACCTTTCTTTGCTCCCACAGACTCCGAGCTGCCAAACCAGTTACCTGTTATTTACAAATCAGTAAACCGAAGATCTCATCTACTGTACATCCAAATCCTACAACATTCAGGCCTCCTCCTTTTTTTTTTTGCATAAGGAGAAAGTGAAATAAGTAAGTACACTTTCTGTTTCTTCATGAAGGACAGGGGAAGGAGAAATGAACTACTGTTTCTCAGTGAAGATTTGTCAGAACTGGAGGTAAAACTGACAGGAATTCACTTCCTCGCAGCCTCTACAGGCTCTTCCTCAGGCTCCTTTGCACTCTTCAGATCCAGCCCCCCATCCCTCTCCGCTCCCTCCTCCTTCCCTCCACCTCACTCCACCCCCAAAGGGGTCCGAAAGCTTCCTGAATAGTCACAAGACTTTCTTGAACTATTACAGATAGTTTCACCTCAAATCTAAACTAAAGTTATTTTTAAAACATGGCTTTGTATTGTACAGAAAACTACAGGGGAAACAACCAAAATACAATGTGATCTTTTCTAGGAGAAACAAAAGATTGAATTTCTAGGTCATCGGGGAAGTAGGTATACTTTCTTGAGCAATAATCTGAGGTGGTTTATGAGATTCTCCCTTTCACTAAAGCAAGAAATCCTAAAATCCACCAGGATACGTGCACTGTACCTTGACTTTCTTTTTAATCCTCAAGTGAAACCAAGACAGTAAAGTGTAATAAAAATGCATATAGCCTCAGGCTTTGTGCCTTAGCAAAGAGAGAAAAGATAAGCTTCTCGACTTAATATGTCTACTGTGAATAATCAGCCACTGCATTTGGGGATCTTGCTTTATAATCTTAATGTATAGCACTGAACTCCATGTTTGTGGTATAACAAGAATAAAGGGTTTTTTTTCTTTAAAAAAAAGGTGATTACGCCCCTAATTTCCAAACCAGATACATGTGTCAACTTAAAAGAAACAAAAGCAGTGAGGGGGAAGTCTCTTGATTTTGAGTAATCTATTTTTTTTTGCATTTTACCTAAGGTTGTCCATGAAGTGTGGGTAAGGTAAGATAAGGGGCCCGAGGCTGTGCAGCAGTGTGGCTAACATTTGCTTTGGAGGCCTTCTCGGTTCTATTCCCAGTTGCATCCCCTGTCCTCAACTACTGGTTCTTACTGATTAATAAATATCTCTAGGAAGATCAATGATAGCTCATAACAGGCTTATAATACCACAGCTGTATTTGCATTTAAAAGGCAACTTTAATTAAATACTTAAGCAATTAATTACTCAGATACTTACTGAGTGCTTATAAGGTACTTTACTACAAGAAGAAGGAGAAAAAATACAAATAAGAAAACAAAGGGATGATCAAGATGGTGGAGGAGTGAATGGAAGTCACACTGACCTCCTCCCAGGACCAATCTGGAATGACAACTAAATTGTGGAGAAATCACCCAGAGCAAACGACTGAACAGTAGTGAGAGAGAAGCCTTGTAACCTCGGACAGACAGAAGAATCAGTTCAGTGCAACCTGACTGGTAAGGAGTGCGGTGGAGACATGAAAATGCCGGCTGGGCATCTTCAGGTGGCAGCGCCAGAGGGATATTGAAGCGGCCAGTTGGATCCCCCTGAGAAAAGCGGGGTCTAAACCATAAGCGGGGACCCCCAGCCTATAGCACCAGAGCCCAAAAAGTACACAGATAACAGCCAGCTGAGAAAAGCGGCAGGATTACCCTCTGCAGGAGATGGGCGGCTGGAGACTGAAAGAGCCAATTAAAGGGAAAACGCATAAACTTTCATCTGCAGCCACTTACCCTGGGCTCTGGCAAAGGCGGGGTCAGAGTGGCCTAGAGAAGCCTGAAGAGAGACTGGGGATGGAGGTTTTGGGGAGAGAACTCAAAAAGTAGCCGCCGGGATCCTGGTGCTGAGTCATCCCCCACGCGGCAGCAGCCATCTTGCTCAGGCAGACCACACCCCTGAGCAGCAGCAGCCTGAGGGGAAACATTAGCCCCACCCCCAGGAGGGATTCCGCCCCGCCCTGTGGTGCTTAAGCCTGACTGCTTAGCCCAGGGTGACTAGATTAACAACTGAAGGAGACGGCCACAGATGGTAGATCCCTGAAAGTCTCAAACAGACTGTCTAAGGTCAGACGGGGTCAACATCTGACATCACCAGAGGTGGATCCAGAAAGAAAAAACAACGGTAAATACTAGAGGCTACCAGGACGAAATCCACTGTGGACTTCTCCATGATTTGCGATATTTTCTTTACTACATAGCTCTTTAATGTTCATTTCTTGTCCATCAAGTTGGTGCATATTAAGTCACTAGATTTTATACTATAGTTTATTTCTCTCCTTTCCCATAATAGTCTTAATTTCTTCACGGCCTCATTAATACTGGTTCATTTGCTGTTGATAGTGGGATTGCAGGGGGAAGTTATTTTTGTGGTCTGGGGTTTGTTTCCAGGGCTTTGTGGTTTTGCTCTGGCAGCCAAAATAATGGGAGGACAAAGAAACAACCCCCTACTGAAAGGAAAGGAAGAATCCTCAGAAAGACTACTAAATGAAATAGAGGCAAGTAAACTATTGGATATTGAGTTCAAAACAATGGTTATAAGGAAGAACTCAGTGAGCTCAGTGAGAATTACCAAAAACTACAGGGAAACTATGAGGAACTTACTGCAAACTATATCAGCATGAAAAAGGACACAGAATCTATCAACAAGAACCAAGAAGAAATGAAGAATACAATTTCTGAATTGAAGAACACAGTGGAAGGAATCAAAAGCAGGCTAGATGAAGCAGAGGATTGAATCAGTGAGCTGGAGGACATGGTAGAAAAAAACTCCCAGAAGAGCAAGAAAACGAGAAAAGGCTCAAAAAGACTGAAGAGGGAGGGGTTAAGGGAAATGCAGGACAACATGAAATGTAATAATATCTGTATAATAGGAATACCAGAAGGAGAAGAAGAGGAGCAAGGGACAGAAAACCTGTTTGATAAAGTAATGATGGGAAACTTCCCTAATTTGGAGAGAGAAAAAGTCACACAAGTCCAGGAAGCACAGAGGGTCCCAATCAAGAGGAACCCAAAGAGACCCACTCCAAGACATATCATAATTAAAATGACAGATATCAAGGACAAAGAGAGAACCTTAAAGGCAGCAGGGAGAAACAGGAAGTAACATACAAAGGAGCCCCGATAAGGCTAGCAGCTGACTTCTCCACAGAAACACTACAAGCCAGAAGGGAATGGCAAGAAATATTCCGAGTAATGAAAAGCAAAGGCCTGCAACCAAGGCTACTCTACCCAGGAAGGCTCTCAATTAAAATGGAAGGTGAAATAAGGAGTTTCCCAGACAAAAGAAGGCTCAAAGAATATACCTCTACCAAACTAGCTTGGCAAGGTATGCTAAAAGGACTGCTTTAGGAAGATGAAGAAAAAGAGTGAGAGAGAGAGGAACACAAGTACAAAGGGAAAATTGAATAAGTGACTATCGATAACAACTTTAAATGGAAATGGATTAAATGCTCCAATTAAAAGACATAGAGTAGCTTCATGGATAAGAAAGCATGACCCGCATGTATGCCTCTTACAAGAGACCCACCTCAGAAAAAACACCTGCGCAGACTGAAAGTAAAGAGTTGGAAAAAAATATTCTAAGCAACTGGACAGTAAAAAAAAAAAGGCTGGGATAGCAATACTTATATCAGGCAAAACAGACTTAAAACAAAGGCCATCAAAAGAGACACAGAAGGACACTTCATAATACTCAAAGGAAGAATCCATCAAGAAGACATAAAAATTATAAATATATATGAACACAACATAGGAGCACCCAAATATATAAGGAAAGTCCTGGAGGACTTCAAGAAAGATATAGACAGCAACACACTTATATGGGGGATTTTAACACCCCACTGTCAAAAATGGATAGACTTTCCAAATAAAATATCAACAAGGATATTGCAGAACTGAATGATGCATTAGATCAAATGGACTTAACTGATATCTATATAGAACCTTTCATCCCAAAGAAGCAAAATACATATTCTTTTCAAATGCACATGGAATATTTTCAGAGAGACCACATAATAGGACACAAAACAAGCCTCAACAAGTTTAAGAAAACTGAAATCACATCAAGTATTTTCTCAGACCACAAGGGCTTAAAACTAGAAACCAACCTCAAGGAAAAAACTCAAAAACATTCAAATGCATGGAGACTGAATAGCATGCTATTAAACAATGAATGGGTCAATCAGAAAGAAGAAATCAAAAAGTGTCTGGAAACAAGTGAAAATGAACACACAACAGTCCAAAACCTATGGGACACAGCGAAGGCAGTCCTGAGAGGAAAGTTCATAGCAATACAGGCCTACCTAAAGAAAGATAGAAACATTTCAAATAAACAACCTAAGCCTACATCTACACAGACTGGAGAAACAACAACAAACAAAGCCCAGAGTGAGCAGAAGGAGAGAAACAATCAAGATCAGAGCAGAGCTGAATGACATAGAGACTAAGAGAAAAATTCAAAGGATCAATAAATCCAGGAGCTGGTTCTTTGAAAAGATAAACAAAATCGACAAGTCTTTAAGCAGACTCATCAAGAAAAAAAGGGAGAGGACCCAAATAAATAAAATCAAAAATGAAAGAGGAGAAATGACAACTGATACCACAGAAATACAAAGGATTGTAAGAAATTACTATGAACAACTATATGCCAAGAAATTTGAAAACCTGGGTGAAATGGACAAATTTCTAGAAAAATATAATCTTCCAAAACTGAATGAAGAAGAAGCAGAAAGCCTGAACAGACCTATAACAGCTGGTGAAATTGAAACAGTCATCAAAACACTCCAGGCGCACAAAAGCCCTGGACCAGATGGTTTCACAGGAGAATTTTACAAAACATTTCAGGAAGAGCTAACCCCTGTCCTTCTCAGACTATTCCAAAAAATCAAAGAAAAAGGAAGACTCCCACACTCTTTTTATGAGGCCAGCATCATCCTAATCCCAAAGCCAGATAAAGACACAACAAAGAAAGAAAACTACAGGCCAATATCACTAATGAACATAGATGCTAAAATCCCCAACAAAATATTGGCAAACTGCATCCAGCATTACATTAAAAAGATCATCCACCCTGATCAAGTGGGATTCATCCCAGGGATGCAAGGATGGCACAATATTCACAAATCAATAAACGTAATGAATCACATAAACAAAAGAAAAGACAAAAATCACACGATCAAATCAACAGATGTGGAAAGAGCATTTGATAAGGCACAGCATCCATTTATGATAAAAACACTCAGCAAAGTGGGAAGAAAGGGGGCATACCTCAACATAATAAAGGCTATATATGAGAAACCTACATCCAACATTATACTGAACAGGCAAAAACAAAGCTTTCCCACTAAGATTGGGAACAAGACAAGGATCTCCACTTTCACCACTTCAATTCAGCGTAGTATTAGAAGTCCTAGTCACAGCCATCAGACAAGGAAAAGAAATAAAAGGCATCCCAATGGGAAAGCAGGAAGTAAAACTGTCATTGTTTGCAGATGACATGATAGCGTACATAGAAAACCCTACAGACTCCAACAAAAAACCACTTGACCTAATAAGTGACTTTGGCAAATCAGCAGGATAGAAAGTAAATATTTAGAAATCGAAGATATTTTTGTACACCAACAATGAAATAGCAGAAGCAGAAATCAGGGGGAAAAAAATCCCATTTACTATAGCAAGAAGAAAAATAAAGTACCTAGGGATAAACTTAACCAAGGAGGTAAAAGACCTGTATTCAGTAAACTACACAACACTGAAGAAAGATTTTAAGGAAGACACAAATGAATGGAAGCACATACCGTGTTCATGGACTGGAAGAATTAACATCATCCAAATGTCCATACTAACCACAGCAATTTATAGATTCAATGCAATCCCTATTAAAATACCAATGACATATTTCCCAGATATAGAACAAACATTTCAAAAATTCATATGCAATCGTAAATGACCTCAAATAGCTGCAGCAATTTTGAGAAAGAAGAACAAAGTTGGTGGGATCACAATGCCTGACATCAAACTATATTCTAAGGCCACTGCAATCAAAACAGTCTGGTACTGGCATAAGAACAGACACATAGATCAGTGGAACAGAATAGAGAGCCCAGAAATAGACTCATGTCTCTATGGTCAATTAATATTTGACAAAGGGGCAGAAGCATAAAATGGAGTAAAAATAGCCTCTTCAACAAATAGTGTTTGGATATCTGGACAGCTACATGCAAAAAAAAAATTAAATTTGACCACAAACTTACATTTACACAAAAATAAATTCAAGATGGATAAAAGACTTAAAAATAAGTCACGACACCATAAAAGTCCTAGAGGAGAACATAGGCAGGAAACATCTCAGATATTCCATGCAGCAATATTTTCACCAACATATCCCCTAGTGACGTAAAGGGAAGAATAAACAAATCAAATTTGCATTTGATAAAAAATATATAAATTAAAACGTATGGAGGATGAACCCTGTGAGCTAAATTAATCAATGATCTCTAACATTCTTTTTTTTTAAAAGATTTTATTTATTTATTTTTAGAGAGGGGAAGGGAGGGAGAAAGGGAGGGAGAGAAACATCAATGTGTGGTTGCCTCTCGTTACCCCCTACTGGGGACCTGGCCCATGACCCAGGCATCCGCCCTAGACTGGGAATCGAACCGGTGACCCTTTGTTTTGCAGGCTGGCACTCAATCCACTGAGCCACACCACCCAGGGCTAGCCTTCAGCATTTTATATAATAGGCAATGAGCCTAAGTTTCCTTATCTGTATATAGAAATAACAACAAGAGTGACAACAGTAATAATAGCTAACATTTATACAGCATTTACTATGTTCCAAGTGCTGTTTTTAGAGCTTTATGGTTATAAAGAGAAAACTTGATGAGAACAGGCTCTGTCTAGTTCATTCATCACCGGGTCCCAGGATCCAGATCAGTGCCTGTCTCACAGGAGGCATCCAACTAAATATTTCAAAGAATGAACAACCCTATGAGAAAGGTGTCCTTCTAGTGACCATTTTACAGATAAGAAAACTGAGGTACAGAGAATGGATGTTGTAAAGTGCATGAATGAAGAGTCCACATTCTGGCACTCAGCAGGTGCTCAGCCCCGCCCCTGCCCCGAGAACTGTGCTAAAAGCGCTCAAAGTAGCATAAATAGCTCTTGGGGTTGTAGACTATCTGGATCAGATTAATGGAAGAGGTTGCTTTTAAGCTGGGCCTTCAAAACTGGGTAAAACTGGTGGGAGAAGTTTTTATGATAAAAACACAAGAAATATTCCATGTGGCAAAAGCAGAATGAACACTTGTTTTCGGCACTACTGAAGGCCTGGATGGGGCGGGGGGTATATACAGAGAAAGAGCTGAAGAATATCAGGCTGCAGATGTATATTTTAATAAATAATTGAATACCTTAACACTTTAATGTTGTTTATTTTTTATGTATTCACACGATACCGAAATTCAAGAACAAAAGAAAATCTTTAAAAAGAAGGCTCTTTCCACCATTTTCTTTTAGACATCTTGCTCCCCACCTAGGCGGCAAATAGCACTCACATTTTCACATTCTACGTGAATTGTTTAAAATAAGGAAATACCATGGTCAGAGTGGTGTTGCAGGATGAACTGAAGCATGGAGAAAGTGAAGAAAGAAATAAACTGCCAGAAAAAAAAAAAAAGAAAACTGAGAGATGCTATGACGGGACATGATGGGTTAAGTGTAAGGTGACCAGAAAGAGGCAGATTCAAGGAAACCTCAGATTTCCATCCTAGGTGACGAGATGTGTAAAAAGCAGGAGGAAACACTTGTGTGTTGGGATTTGATAGCATGACCCATAGCAGTAAAGTAGGAATGGTTGAACGGAAACTGGCTGGAATGCCCTGGCTGGTGTGGCTCAGTGGACTGAGCACCAGCCTGCAAACTGAAAGGTCGCTGGTTCGATTCCTGGTCAGAGCCCATCCCTGGGCTTGCTTGGGGCATGCGCAAGGCAGCTGATTGATGTTTCTCTCACACATCAATGTTTCTCTCCCTCTCTTTCTCCCTATCTTACCCTCTCTCTAAAAATAAATAAAAATAAAATCTTAAAAAAAATGGACGGAATGATGGAAAAATGATAAGGGGATGGCAGTGAATCCTCTTCAAAGCCCCTCCCATCATTCGTCCTGATGGTTGGCAAGATTCCCACTATGGCTTGGGTTGAAAGACTGTATTTTACTAAAAAAGAAGTAAGACTCGTAAAGCATTCAGGAGCATCTTCTACAAGGTAAGTACTGACTGAATGGTAGCTGTTACTTACCTGTGTTAAAAGGTGGGTTTCAGAGCAGAACAGGAGTGGGTGAATTTGGCAGACTACTCTCTGGGGAAAGTTTCATATCTTCCCTCTTTTACAACAAATACTCTAGTTGGTCAACTGGGGATAGCTAGATGATTTCTATCCTTTAGCAGGACAAGTCATGAGGGGAGAGT
This sequence comes from Mormoops blainvillei, assembly GCA_004026545.1. Lineage (NCBI taxonomy): Eukaryota > Metazoa > Chordata > Mammalia > Chiroptera > Mormoopidae > Mormoops > Mormoops blainvillei. The sequence goes on from PVJD01006566.1 coordinate 71,005, forward strand.
ATGAGAAGTGAGTTCATGAATCACTTACTGCCCAAGCATTTTCTTTTCTTAAAAAAGATTTTGTTTATTTTTTTTAGAGAGTGGGGAAGGGAGAGAGAAAGAGAGGGAGAGAAACATCAATGTGTGGTTGCCTCTCAAGACCTGGCCAGCAACCCAGGCATGGGCCCTGACTGAGAATTGAACCAGAGACCCTTTAGTTCACAGGCCAGCACTCGATCCACTGAGCCACACCAGCCAGGGTTTCCCCAAGCATTTTCAAGTGCTGTTATATACATTGTACTGTGCATTCATCCTGCGGAGGTGGCAAGGATGGAACATGAGCGATTTCTGCTCTCAAGAACATTGTATTTTATGGAAAGAAGACTGCGCCTGGGACAAATGAGAGACTCTTGAAAGATTTCTCTCTTTGTCATTGACCAATAACAGCATTTGGATTTCTAGAAGGGAAAAAGCAATGAGAGAAACATCAATACTTGTGAGGCATGGAACAATCTGGGAGGGTTTGGGAAGGGGTGACACAGAACACCATGGACCCTGATCAGACCTAGAGTCTACACAGCTTGGTTTACCTCGTGTCCATTCATGAGTGTTTTTTGAGTGGCCTTACTATGGCACTACTGATACTATCTTAATGGACTAGAGATTCGTGAGATTTCAAAGAGTACCACTTCAATACTGTTGACTTTTATTTTCGTAAGCAATATCTCACTATTATGTTCCCTTCTTCCCACCATTTCACATTTGTTTGCAAAGCGCTTTCAAAATATAGTGATTAGAATGGTTTGTTTTCTTGCCTTTTCCTCACTATGTCATAATTGACTTTTTAATGGTTATGTGAATATAGATAGTTGGATATAAAATCACTGAATGATTTTGTGTTTAGCTCAAAATAGCGGATTTTGCATGAGCTGGTATCACCACAGCTCCCACTTGAAAATGATTTCATTGCGCCGATAAACTTTCTTCTAGACTTTTCCAAAGTAATGTTAAACCTCATACATAAAACTTTGAACATCTAGTCCTTGATCTAGGATTGAACACGCATTTCACATCTTGGGGGAAACTTTTTTTTTGTTGTTAGTTGATCTCTTTATACCTTCATGCATTAACCAGTCTTTTTATTTTCCTAGTCGCAGTTCTGGAACTAAATTCCCCGAAGGAGAAAGTATTTATTGGATGGCTCAAAATGTATGGTGCTAAAAGTTTGCTTTTGTTGTGTTGTTTTTCAGTAGAAATCCCAGTAAGAAAATATGTTCTCGGATATGAAGGTATATTGCAGTAAATTTTCACTGATTTGACTCAAATTTTGAACTTATAATTTTTCAATCTGAGGCGACATTGCATTCAACTTAGAAATGTATGAAAAAGAAAGAATACATCAGAGTAAACTAATCTACAGTCCGTGGCTATTTAAACAGATCAGTAACAAACTAGTAGTTTTGAAACAATGCTTTCATAAGGCAATTTGTATGCTAAATGCAGATGGTTCATATTCAGTCACCAAATCGAAGTCTATAAAGACTTGAAATACAAAGTAATATACAAGTAAATTCAAAATAATACTTGTCTCAAAAGCATAATTTTCTAAAAATCCAGGATTTACATATTTCATTAATTCAATTTAGGCTTTCAGTCCAAAAGTTAAATGAGCAAAACCAATCAATCAATCAATCGATTGATCGATCAGAGCATTACCTTCAGTTAGTCTAGATGAGCACATGATTCCACCTGGGCCATTGAGAGGAACTCTCTCTTTTCTGCTGGGGATGTTGAGGATATGAAGAGGATAGCAGGTGGACCTGCAGTAGCGTGGCTGCCTGAAAATGGTCACCGCCACCCTTTTATTTTCTGACTAATCTGAGTTGAGTTCTCTGTCACAGCCAACAGTCCAACCTAATGTACTTTATATGTACTTAAAGGGGAGACTACAGAAACATTTAAGAAAATTAACACTGAGCCTAGAAGTTGTTTAAATGAACTCATTACAGTAACTGTTAAGAGCCAGGCATACAAGTTGTTCAAGAATTACAGAGCATCCTGCCTCCTCAAATCTAAAGACGCTTCATAAAAACGTGGGAGAGGACAGAATTATATCCATTACAGGTATACCTCGTTTAATCGAGTTTCGCTTTATTGCGCTTCACAGATGTTGCATTTTTTACAAATCGAAGGTAAGACTCTGCACCAGCAAAAAGGGTTACGATTTGCTTTGCCGTGGTAGTCGCTTTACTGCCCTGGTCTTGAACCAGACTGGCAAAATCTCTGAGGCGTGCATGTATGGTATAGTGATTTTATCAACTACTGTATTCATTCTCTGAAGGTTTTCTCCAATCCTGGAGAAATAATGGATATAGAATACTAGATAGTAGCTGCCACAAGGCTGTCAATGCACATTAGGGTCTATTTCTTATCATGAGATTTTACGCAAACTTGGGTGGACTCGTATCCAACACAACCCAACTCTTCCTATTTCCCATTCCTCATTGCTAACATTTGGGACACAGAACATGGATAAGAGCGTCATATTTGATTTGAACCAGTCTCTCAGGCTTGAGAATATTCCGACAACATGTATGCATTTAAGACTGTGAAGTATGTCCATTTCAGTGCTTTTTTTTTTCTTTAAATAGAAAGGTTTGTTTGACAATTCAGAGCCACAGTTCTCAAAGGTTTCAAAAAGATTCATTTGTGAAAAGCAGCACTGACCGGAGCGGCTGCGGATCAGTAGTGGCAGCTGAGTCTTCATAGGACTTTCTGTGTCAGGAAAAGGTACTTGGACATTTTAGCTAAGCGACTGATAACCTGGAATTTGCTCATTTTAAAGGGTATTAGTTTTCAGGGGTTTTTTTTTTTTTGTTTTTGTTTTTTACATTCTACATATAAGAGATATATAGCATTGTCTTTCTCTGTCTGACTTATCTCACTGAGCATCATGTCCTTAAGGTCTGTCCACGTTGTTGCAAATGGCCGGATTTCCTTCTTTCTCTTGGCTGTATGGTATTCCATCAGCGGGTGGGGGAATGAGAGAGATGTCACAGGTATATGATTGCAACTAGTTAATAAATATGTCCTGGAGACCTAATACATAACATAGTAATCACAAACAACAAAACTGTATTATATACATTAACACTAGAAGGAATGATCCGGTAATGTGCTACGTGTGTTAGCTGTCATTAATATGGCAGTACCATGGCAATATAAATGTTGTACACCTTAAACTTACACAGTGTTGTATGGCAAATGTAACTCAATAAAATGGAAAAAAGGGTGTTAGTTGTTGACAGGCCCTAACAGGTAGGCTCGATTTCTTTAAAAAAATACCATTTAAAAGGATTTCTATTAGGGACTCCCTATTAAAACGGGCTCTTGGATAGTTACTCCTTTTACTCTGTCTAGGAGAAGGAGCCTTACGTTTTCTAACATAAAGTTTCCACCAATAATTGTCTGCTGTGACACCAACATAGTCCTCACCTCTTGGCTGGAAAGCTTGGTGTCTTGGTTACTGGTGTGTGGGAGACAACCAGTAACACACGTGGGTGAATGAGACCACTCACATCACTTGTCTGGGTCTCAATCAATGAAATAGGAACATATGTCCATTTTCTCTCAGACTGGGAGAATCCAGGAAAAAAATAAGCCATGTCTTAGAAATGCCGCCCAGTTGGGTGGGGCGTTGCTGTTATCTTGTAGTTGCACAATAATTTATGTTTCGCACCCTTTTACAGTTACTAGTTACTGGCAGTCACTCTTTTCAGAAGTGCAGGATTCTAAGCTGCGTTTTGAATGTAAAGATTCCTGAAAGCGACTATTTTTTTCCCCAAATGCCTATGACCGAAAGGCTTTCTGAATATGATTTTAATTGCAAAAGGACCAAGTCTGGGCTTCTTGTGTTTCTTTAGATGCTAATCGTATTACTTAAAGAGCTGGCATAGGTCCTGGATTTCTCAGGCTCTATACCACTCAGGATACAAACCACAGGTACCGGGGAGCAGAATGAACTGAACAGAGGAAGGGGGAACAATGGTGTCTCTGAGACCACAAAATGGGGCTCTGAACCACTGTGGAACTCACTGGAAGGGCATTAGTAGAATACCACTGGGCAGATGGCCCTTCTCTTATTCTGAAGGCTTCCCTATCCCCTCAAAAAAAAAAAAAAAAGGAGAAAAACAAAGTAGAAGGGGAAGTCTGGAGATGGCACAGATGAAAAGATCTCAAAATGGCTTAAAAATTTTTAGGGACTCCAACTTTGTCTTGATAAAGATGATGTAATCTAGTTTGCTGCTCACTCATGCCTCTTAGAAGCCTCTCACCTTCCTTTGACCTGTTTGCTTTTAATCTGTGTAACGATCAACCCGTTTCCCCTTCAATGTCCTTTTGTCATTTGTTTTGCATTGCAGTCCATTCCTATCTCTCCTTGACTGTATTTCTTCTATTCAAGCCACTTTGCTCCTCTCAATGCTTTATGTAATGTTTCCCTTCTGTTACAGCGCAACTGCCTCTTTTCAGCGTCTCTATCTCTAAATGAAGGAGTCTCTCCTTCCCATGCAGCCTCCTCTCTTCAGCATGATGTCTTCAGTTTTCTCTATTGTTGCTCTCTTTTGTGGTTGGCCCACAGCAAAATGAAACTTACTAGATTTCGATTCTAAAAGCACTTTCGAAGGGTGGAACTCTATCATCTACTTACTGAATCGCTATCATCAATATAGTTGGTGCAGAACAGTATTCCATTTTAGGGCCCATTGGGTAAGTATGAGTTCAACCTGGCGGCCATAAAAGAACTGGGGGAAGTTTTTGGTTCCTTTCCTCTCTTATAGCTCAGAACTTGTGACCGACCTTGCTCCTTCATTTCTAATTATGCCCTGTGGAAAAATAACTTTTTTTTTCATTTATATTGCGTAGTACCTAAGATTTTCCTGGCCTTTTATGAAGAGCAGTACAATTTCATTTTCATCTTACAGACAATACCGTTTAATTTTGGAAAATTAAACTATGTGCCCAAGGAAGGAGTCAACATTTCTGGAGAACCTAGTATTTTCCGTCCCTCAGAAGACTAAAATTGGATCCTACTTTAATGACTTTCCCTGCAACATGAGTTCCATGTAATGAGAATGTTTCCATGTTCCTGCTAACGGGCCACTTACTACTATTTGCTGATGTGAGTCTGATGAGTTCTGACAATCAACAATAATAATCGCATAAACATGAACATTTATTGAGCGCTAGCTTTGTGCCAGACACTGTGCAAAGTGCTTTATAATGATTGCTTCATTTGATGTTCCCAATAGCCCCATGAGATAAGAATACAAATGCTCTGGCATTTCAGAATTGTTCACATTTGATGGCTGATTTAATATGGACTTAAAAAACTGTCTAGAGAGCTCTGAGAGGACTTATTGCACTCATTCTCCATACCCCTCCAACGACACAAAGCCCGTCCTGCTTTCAGTTTGTATGTTGCTGTTGCCTATATGGAGGATTAAGAAATAAAAGAGTCCTCTAGTGACATCGAGAAGGAAGACTGACATTGCAGATGGCCTGGTCCACTCTGGGGTTTGTAGCAAATGCCTTTGCTACATTATATTACATCACATCTCATCAGCCCACCTCTGATCCCAGTGTCAGCGGCTGTGCATGGCGCGGTTCAAGCTCAACCTCTTCCTGTGTAGCGAGGAAGTGATCCCCGAGTTTTCCTGTTTTTCTGCCTCGCAGTTTTTCCTCAATGCTGTGGAGCCTTGCTTCTGGGCAGACAAGCACAGCCACAGGGGAGTTAATGCTTTGGCAGCCGCCCTCAACCAACGAGGGACAGACGCAGGGAGCGGAGATATCTGCTATGGTTTTTGGCATTTCAGGCTCTAGCTGCCTATATCCAGTTGTATTTTATTCTGTATACTTTCCCCATGTCCCAGAGGATAGGTTATCTTTCTTTGTTGTCTCATTCTTCTCGATCTCTTACTCCTGCTTCTTATAACCACATCCTAAACAAACTTCCTGTACCAATGTCCTTGTCTCAAATTGATGACAGGGTAACCCTACGACACCTGGACTTGGGACAGGCTTCATGTCCATTTAACATGGATACGTGAAGAATGCATACGTGAACACTATTCAAAACATAATCCACGAAGTCAACAATGGGATGTTGACTTCCTCCATAATTAAGGCACTTTTAGTCAATTAATAAATATTTATAGAGAGTCTGGCGCTGTGTTTGGTGCTGCTGTTGAAGCTGGAGATTCAATCCAGGGTCTGGTGAAACGGCCTGTTGGTGCTTCTGCTTTAGGGCAGCAGGAAATAGTAGAAAGATGTCAAAATGAGGAGAATTACCTAATCAGGTCTGCATTTTAAGACAGTTACTGTAGCTGCCCCGTGGAGAGCGCATTAGGAAGCCAGACTAAAACCAGGGAGGAAAAAGGGAGGCTCAGCATTTGAGGCGGGGGAGATCAAAAGAATCAGAGAGATTGGAGAGATGGTTTGGGGACACAGTTGATGAAATTTGGCACTATATCCCATGTTAGGTTTAAAGATAAGGGCGGATTCTGGGAAGATGACTTGGGCGATTGCATTTCTGGCTTGGGCAACTGCGGGAAGGGTAGTGTAACAAGAATAGCAAAATTAGGAACGGGAAAGTGTTGAGGAGGGTTGGGAGAAGTGGGGAATAATGATGAGCTCTGTCGGGGCCATGTGAAGTCTGAGGTGGCCGTGGAACATACTGGTTGTAGTGTCCAGGACACATGAAGGGTGGCTGGGTCTGACACCAAGGAGAGAGGTAAGTTTCATTTCACTTCGAAAATCAAAAGCCAGCCTTTTCCACAACTCAGGTCCGAGCAATTGAGCTTCCATATGCAGAAAATAATTTGCGACCTGAATTTCACATCTTATACAAAAATTAACTAAAAATGGATCACAGGCTTAAATGTAAAACAGACAACCATAAAGCCCACAAAACAGGAGAAGATCTTTGGGCTCTAGGGCTAGGCAAAGAATTCTTAGACTTAACCCCAAAAGCATAATCCCTAAAAGGAAAAATTGATAAATCTGACCTCACCAAAATTCAAAACTTTTGCTCTGTGACAGATTCTATTAAGAGAATGAAAAGGCAGGGAGAAAATATTTGCAAACCATGTGAGGGGTGGTATCAAATATATAAATAACTGCTAAAACTAAAAAAAACCATTCAAATTGGAAAATGGATAAAAGATACAAGCAGTTCACTGAAGAAGATGTAGACATGGTAAATAAATACATTAAAAGCTGTTCAACATCATTAACTGCCAGGAAAGTGCAAATTAAAACTACAAGGAGGTATTCCTATGCACACATCAGAATAGTTAAAATAACAATAGTGACAACACCAAGCCTTGGTCAGGATGCGGAGAAGGCTGGTACAGTGTAAAACAGTACAATCACTTTGGAAAAGTTTGGTAGTTTCCTACAAAACTAAACATTTAACTACTATATGACCCAGCCCTTGCATTCTTAGGAACTTACCCCATGCAAACTAACCTTATGTTCACACAAAAATCTACATGAATGTCGACACTTTTATTCATAATACTCCAATACTAGAAATATCCCAGATGTCCTCCAAGGGGTGAATGGTCAAACAGACAAGGACATATCCAAAATATAGACTACTGTTCATTACTTAAAAAAAAAAAACAACCCAAAACAACTATTGCTAGAGGCAGCAATTTGGATGAATCTCTAGGGAATTATGTTGAGTGAAAAAAAGTCAGTCCGAAAAGATTACATACTGCATGGTTCCATTTACATAACATCCTTTAAATGATAAAATTATAGAAATGGAAAACAGATCAGTAGTGATTAGTAGTTGCTGGGAGTTGGAAGTGGGGGGGCATGCGGGTCTTGCTATTAAAGGACAACAGGAGGATATGTCATGATGGATATGTTCTATATATTGACTGTATCTATGTTAACATTGCGGTTGTGACATTGAACTATAGGTTTGCAAGATGTGTCATAAGGAGAAACTGGGTAAAAGGCACATGGGATCTCTCTGTATTATTTCTTTTAATTCTCACTGAATCTACCATTATCTCAAAATAACAATTTAATTAAAAAAGTGTTCCAATCTGGTAGTTCTCAGTAATATGTCAAGGACAGAATTTTCATAGGATTAGTTATACTGAATATTAACTATAAAGTTCTGTAACTGTCTCTTTTCAAGAATCTACAAGCTTACATTTACTTTTGAAGCTATATTTCATTCCTTTTCACATTAAAATTCAGGAAGCTTCTATTGTGAACAATTTCTTGGCAACAAGAATAAAGAACTCAGAATTATTTTTCATTAAAAAAACCCACACAGTTCTTAAGGAATTTATAAGCCAAATGGGGCAAGAGACATGGACATGGGAAATTCGAGAGTATCTAGTAGAAGGTAAGGGCCACAGATTCTAGGGGAGTTAGTTAAAAGGTTCTCCAGAGGAGGTTGAGCTTGAGCTGGGTCTGCCATCACATCTGAATCGAGGGAATCCTTCCAGCACTTAGCAAATAGCAGTGGAAAGTGCCAGAAGCAGCAGGTGTCAAAGTCTGGAGACTTGCCTCATCAGAGGAAGAGCATTTGCTTGGTTGGTTTGGGCACAGGAGATAGGAAGGGCAGTGATAATGGAGGTACTTGGACCTGATCCTAAGGACAGTGGCAAGTCAAGGTTTTTAAGCATGGTGATGAGGAACTCAGGCCCTCAGTCGGAACGCCTGTTTTCACTGAAGCCATTTCCCAGCTGAGAGCCACCGGAGAAGGCACTTAACCCCTCTAAGCCCAGGTTTTGCATCTAAAAATGCACACTCTTGAGAGGTTCCTCAGAAAGTGGTTGTTAGGATTAATCGAGATAATGTATGTCAAGCCTTCAGCACAGTGTCTGCCTAATAGCCTCACTCGGCAAGTATTAACTGTTATGCGCAAATGGTTACATAATGTAGTCTTTCTCCAAAGGTTGTAAACAGCTTGGGAGCAGAAATCATGGCTTATTTGTGACCACCTGACCCCTAGGACACTCCTGGCACCCAGTATGACTCTTGCTAAATTAAACGGGAAAAAAGTAGAGTTTTTGGTGGATTAATCGGACAGCAGTGGACTGATCAGCTGGAGGGAGGAGAGACCTTAGGCCTGCAGACCAATTAGAAGGTGATGACAATGATACGGTTTCACTTCTTGTGACAAGAAGCAGGAAAAAAGGTTGGTGCTAGCAGGGATAGTAAGGAATAAGAATCATGAAAGATGAATCGAAGGACAGACATCATTTCTGGGCTTTGATTCCACTTTAACCACGACGAGATTCCAAGTGTGGATAATGGGTCTCTTTTGGAGAGAAAGCCCAGTGTAGTAGAAAGAACATGGGTTTCAAAGTCTGTCTCCCACATCGCTTACATGACCTTCAAGAAAAGTGTTTATTCTTTCAGCATCTGTAGTAGGTACTGTGGTGCTCCACAGAGAACCTACTCTTCAGTGTCACTGCACCCAAGCTCCAGGTGCTGCCGCAGTGACCTGCCTCCCGCAAGGTTACATCGCTTTGCTGAGGAGGGGGGCCTATGGCCAATGACTGGCTAAGGCAGGCATCCATTTGACTGAGTTGGGACAATTCTGAAAGGCCAAAATAAGTCCGGAGCTTCCTGCAGGCTCCCACTGCAGCCTTAATTGCAACTGCACGGTGGACCTGCTTTCTCCTCCACCTAATCCTGCCCCTGACTTCTTCTTCTTCTTTTTTTTTAATGCCAAACCAAGATTGCCTTTTTTTTTTTATATTGAAGGTTATCTTATATTAGTTTCAGGTATACAGCAGAGTGGTTAGCTAATCATCTATTTCACAAAGTTTCCCCCCGATATTTTCAGTACCCATCTGACACCATATATGAGGTCTGTCCAGAAAACGTCCAGCCATTGTGATTATAATGAGAATGGTTTGCATGACATCGATGTAACCTGGCAGTCAAGGAGAGTGGATTGGGATGTGCATGCGTGAACAATGACGACTTCACTGTACTAGGCAGTGGGGGCGGTAGACACCATCGAGTAAGCATGTGGATTGGGTGGCCGTTGCATTCAAAATGACTGAGAGAGTAGAGCAACGCATCTGCATCAAATTTTGCATGAAGCTTGAACATTCCTCCGTGGAAACGGTTTGGATGATTCAGAAGGCTGTAGCTATGGGCAACTGGTGATTGGCAGCTTCATTATGACAACACGCCCGCTCATGCATCACATCTGGTGCAGAGTGTTTTGGTGAAACACCAAATCACCCAGGAGACTAAGCCCCCCCACAGCCCAGATTCGGTGCCCTGTGACTTCTGCCTTTTCCTAAAATTGAAATCACCTTAAAAAGGGAAGAGGTTTCAGACTGTCGATGATATTCAGAAAAATAGGACAGGGCAGCTGATGGCAACCGGGAGAACTGTGTGAGGTCCCAATGTGCCTACTTTGAAGGGGACTGAGGCGTCATTGTCCCATGTACAATGTTTCTTGTATATTGTACCTTCTTCAGTAAATGTCTCTATTTTTCACAGTACATGGCTAGATACCTTCTGGACAGACCTTGTATAGTTATTACAATATTATAGCACTTTACATCCCAGTGACTATCTTGTAACTACCAATCTGTACTTCTCAATCCCGCTACCTTTTTTTTCACCCAGCCCTATACTCCCCCACCCCCTCTGGCAATGATCAGCCTGTTCTCTGTATCTATGAGTCTGTTTCTGATTTGTTTGTTAATTTTGTTCTTTAGATTCCACGTGTAAGTGCAATAAGATGGTATTTGCCCTTCTTTGACTACTTACATTACTTAGTTTAATACCCTCTAGGTCCATCCATGCTGTCGCAAAGGGTAAGATTTCCTTCTTTTTATGACCGGTAGTACTCCATTGTGTGAATATACCCAAGCTTTTTTATCCACTTGTGTATCGGTGCTGTCCCCTCACTTCTTAGGGTCTCAAGCCTGAACCTACTCCACAACACCACAATAATCCTTCTGCAAGCAGCTCTCCAACTGCTTCTGAGTCCAGTCCCAGAAAGTGTTCTTTATTTCTAACCTATAAAATGAAAAATGGTCCTGCAGCCAAAGACAATCATGGTAAGAAAGAAATGAGATCATGTTCTTGGCACAAAACTGTGTTCATGAAATGACGGCTACTGTATGAACTTTGAGGACACTATGCTAAGTGAAATAAGCAAGTCACGAAACGACAAAAACTGTATGATTCCACGTGCATGGGGTACCTACTGTCGTCAAAATCGTAGAGACAGAAAGTGGAATTGGCAGTTGTCAGGGTGTGGGGGCAGGGGGAAAGGGACAATTGCGTGGTAGGTATAAAATTTCAGTTTTGCAGGACGAAAAATTTCTGAAGATCCTCTGTCTAACCGTGTGGATAGGCTTAACACTACTGAATTGTACACTTAAAAATGGTTAAGATGGTCAGTTTTATGTCATGTGTGGTTTTATTTTTACACCACAATTAAAAATAAAAGAAATGGCGGCTGCCATACCACTGTTTCTATTTCACTGGCGTTAACCACAAGCAGCTTTCTTTCCTGGTTTCCCTCTGTCTTCTCATCCCCTTGAGACCTATAGTTCCAAACATGATCGAAACTCCCCACCCCAGCTGGTGCGCTGGGTATCATGTCTCCATAATCTGATTTTTCCACCAACGGCTCTAATCTCCATGCATCTCTTTACACACTCAAGTCTATAATGCTCTGAAACCACGCTGGGGTAGGCTCTGAAGAGCCCCATAATAGCCATGAGCACTGTCGAATCTCCCTTCTCAAATGAAACAAACACTTTCGAATCATCGCCATAACCTTTATAAAAGCACATCAAATTGCACCATGATTTAAAAGAAGTCATCTGGTGCCAGTGCCAGGTTGTTAAAAGGAAGGGGCTAAGATCAGGAGTCTGGGGAAGCTGACAGGTCTAATGATGTGGTTAGTAATCCTGATGGATTTTGATGTGGATTCTCTGCTGCTCAGGGGTGAGTGCAATTGCTATACGTATAGAGAGCAGAGGCAAGGTCAGAAAATACAGAGGAGGGCCCACCAAGCTCAAAGGAAGGACTTTAAAGTACTCCAGGAGTTTGTGTTATTCCGAGGTTCAAATTGGCTAGCAGGGCGCAGTATATACACAGGGTCCTGGGAATGGGCAGGGGTCGACATCTAGAAATTCATGCCTAGTCAGAATGAAGAGCAAATGTCTGAGCATGGGTGAGAGTTTGGGATGAAGTTGCTGCATGAGGAAATAGACATGATACAAAACAGGAGGGGGTTGAAAATACCAACACAGGGTTTGGAAGGAAAGGAAAGGGATGGTGCCCAGGACTGATCCCAAGCCAGTGGTTGTCTTTTCTGCCCTAGTTTTAGGCAGCTTCCCTAGTGAGGCTAGATGAGGGCCGACAATGCTGGGCTTCTCCCCAGAGTCCGGCAGGGTTCTGCAGGTTTTAATAATTACAGTTGAGAGCTTGGTCCCCAGGAAAGCCCTTGAGGTTCTAACTCAGCAAAATGCGTTCAATCTGACAGGTCAGCATTTGCCACCTCTGGTGGCAATGCATGGGAAAAACAAATTGCCCCATTTGCAAACACAGCCTATATATGGGGTTAGGGGTTGCTCTGCTTGTTATATACGAAGAATGTAGTTTATTTATTTATTTATTTTAGCCTCACCCAAGGATACTTTTTCTTTGCTTTTAGAGAGATGGGAAGGAAGAGAGGGTTTAGATAGAGGGGAAGGGAGGGAGAGGAACATTGACGTGAGAGAGAAAAATCGATTAGCTGCATTTTGTATGTGCCTCAACTGGGGACCGAACCCACAACCCAGGCATGCGCCCTGACTGGGAATCAAACCCACGACCTTTCAGTCTGTGGGACGATGTCCAACCTACTGAGCCACACCGGCCATGGCGGATTTTATAGTTTAACTAAACAATACTTAAAATCTGGCAGTAAATTTCTGCTTTTTACTTGGCTTCAATTTTGAAAACCGTACTCTTGTTCTAAAGAAAGACATGGTAGTGAAAGTAGGATCAGGAGAAATTGGATGCTTCCAAATATTTGAAGGGCTGTCATTGCCAAGACAGTTTACATTTACAGTGTGTAGAGCCAAAGCACACATATAGACAAAAAGGCAGAGGTTACAGGAACATCAATTTCAGCTCAATTCAAGAGATAACAGCCTAATGATTAGGGGGTTTGCAAGCAGAGTAGCCTGACTTGCAAAGTAAGGGGTTCTCCATCACTCTGGGTTTTAAGGCCAAGGCAAAGGCTTTTCTAGCAAAGATACTGTAGAACAACTTCTTCAGTGGGAAAGGAATGAGACCAGATCTTGAAGGCCCATTTTCAACCTAAAAATCTTTTCTTAAGAAAGCTTTTATTTATTTATTTTTAGGGAGAGGGGAAGGGAGGGAGAAAGAGAGGGAGAGAAACATCAGTTCGTCGCTTCTTGCACGCCCCCAACTGGGGATCTGGCCTGCAACCCAGGCATGTGCCCCAACCAGGAAACAAACTGGCAACCCCTTGGTTCATAGGCCGGCGCTCAACCCACTGAGCCATGCCAGCCAGGGCTCAGCCTAAGATTCTATTCCTCAAACTTGTTAAAATGTGATTATTATTAGCTTTAATAAGTTAACTATTAGCGGCAACTAAACATAATGGCTAAGATCACAGGCTCTAAAGCCAGAGTACCTGGTTTTGAATCTTGGCTGCTTACGAGCCGTGTGACTCTGGGCAAACTAGTTCATCTCAATATACTGTAGTCTTTTTTCTTTTAAACTGGGAATGAAATAGTACCTACCTAAGGATTGGTGTGACAATTAGATTGGTAAATTTTTGTGATGCATGTAGATAGGGCTTGGTATGTAGTACTCAGTAATACTTCTGCTGCTGTCACCCCCCCTCCCGCCCCACCCTGGGACCCCCACCGCCACCACCACTGCCACCAGTACTATTTCTTTAGGTTTCTAGTTATCAGTTCTAGCTTCTTGGTTGTGATTTTATATTCTGATGACCAGAGAAGAGAATAAGGATGTGTGGAAATAAATTCGTGATGAAGCACTTATTATTACATCAGTTCTTGAAAGACCTCGCCACGTAGGCTCCTGTCCTGTAGGCACCTTGCTGGTGTTTCAAGGAAGGGGATTGCTGCTGTGAAAGGGGTCCAAACTGCGCTTCGTAATCCGGACTGCACTGTGCTACTGCTGAAGTGACAGCAAAGGGACACGTCCAAGAGTTAGCCCGCTAACGCCTACTGTTTCCTCTCCCCGTATAACTGAGACCACTGCCTGTTGCCGCTTTTAGTCCATAACCTGGAAAGCTGTGTTCTTATGGACGCAGAAAAGGGTGCATTTGGCCAGCCACTGCAGAGAAGATCTTGTTACTGAGAAACAAAGTCTGGTTGCAATTCAACTCAGAGCTGAGAAACCTTTGACCCAATGATTATGGGTCCACTTTTGCGAGCTATCTGTAAGGAAAAAATAAAGAACATTCTTTCGGTGGTGTCTGCAGACTATTCATATCAGAAAAATTAATAGAAATGTGGAAGACTTCAAATAATTCTCAAGGAGTCTGTTCTGAAAATGGCAAACGTCAAAAGTCCCTTGAGAACACTTGGGTCTCAATAAGAAGAAAAAAGCAGCTGATAAAACATAAGGCTTTCCAAAAAGTGCCCATTTCTTCTTAAAATTCCCACCTGAAGGCTCACAAGGTTTAGTGTATAGGCTCTTGGCAGCACTAACAAATCTATCTCAGGAGAGTTAATTCACCTCAGGACCAATTTCTCCTCTGTTCATACATCCACTATTCACTTAGAAGCCCTGTTCAGATAGAGCAGAGAGCCGTCTTAATGGCAGAAGGGAGGAATGGTCGGGGAGTTGTCATCGGTCATTTATGCCTGCACTGTTAACAACGGAATCAATAGTGCCAGGGCTATGAAGAGCACCTTCGCATCCTAGTTAGGATGTCCGCAGTTGTCATAGGCAGGAAGTTTTGGAAAAACATTTTGTTTCAGGAAATGTTTGGGAAAATATCTCCAGGGCTTTGCAGCCATCGCTGTTCATAAGCGTGGACAGGCTTATAGATGCGTGTCGACTTATAAAGGTATTTAATGTTGCTTTCCTTTTTTCTTAATTTTATTTTTCAATTACAGTTGACATTCAATATTATTTTGCATTAGTTTTGGGCATACAGCACAGTGATTAGACAATCATATATTTTACAAAGTAATTCCCTGGATATTTCAAGTACACACCTGGCACCATACATGGCATTGTTGCTTTTCATATTAAGAGGTGATGTTGATTGAGGTTGGTTTTTGTGTCTGTATGAGGCTGAAAAATTGAGGATATTTTCAGGTTTGTTTTTTTTAAAGGAAATGCTTTTCTCTGGGCCCTGTATTGCTGTAATCATAGCCCCTTTAATGCTTTATTTCACTTAATTTATTTATATGGCAGGGCAGTTTACTGGCTTACCTCTGACAGTCCTACGATCCCTGGGGACAGGAGTCTATAATCTGTCTCTGTACTTCTAGGATTTAACACAATGCTTGGCACAATAGGTGCTCAATATTCTTTACTAAATAAGTATATGATAAAGGGATGGTTTCTTAGACTGCTGGTCTACCTGATCGCAAAGAACCAACTTGTCTTTGATTCCAGTGTATTAAGTAGCTGTGGTTGTCACAACAGCTTCCAGCTGTCCTCAGCTCTGCAGCAATTTTTGTACGCTTCATGCTATCACATGCACTCCAGCGCTTCTGAGCTGTTCCCTTAAGGCATTTCTTTGGTCAGATCCACTCAGGGTTGACCTCTCACCTCACTTAACATCATCACCTTGGGAATACCGTTGTTCTCTGCATCATATCTTGGCAAGCACGTTATGGGGCTGAGTGCGGTGATTAGGAATAGCAGACTTGGGGGGTCCCCGGGGGCAGTTCTTACCGGTGATGCGGAGTCCTTGGTTGACATTAAGTACATTTTGGATTTGACGCTTACAAATCTACTGGTGACACCCATGGCAAGTTCAAGTTTTACACTCCGTAGAAAGCTAAAAATGGCCATTGTTCCATCAATATTTGGTATGGTCTGAAATCCACAGACACGCTTTCTGTCAGTTTTTCAAAGACACATTTGACATTCAAGGGAGTTCGATTTCGAGAGGGATTCAGGAGAGGTGAATTCTCGTCCAGATATCACATTAACTAGCTGTGCCGCCTTGGCCAAATCTTAGTCTCTTCGGACCTGTACAGTGAGGCCGTTAGACTAGACAGCCTTGTGATGCCTCCCTTAATTCTTTTTAAATGTTACATAATCAACTTAATCCTGCCTCAGGGGTTTTGCAGGTGCAGTTCTGTCTGGAACACAATTCCTCATGAGTTTTCAGGCTTCCCTCCATGACTCGTTAGGTCCCTGTGAAAATGTCATCTCCCCAGGGGAACCTTCTCTGATCACCTTATAGAAAATGACAACCTCTTTCATATACAGCTCTCTAGTCTCTCCCCTGCTTTATTTTTCTTTATCACATGATCAACTATCTGAAATTGTATTATATACTGATTGTATCCTTATCACCTGTCTTCCCTATTAAAACACAGGCTTCCACGAGGGCAGGGCTTTAGTCTTGCTTGCAGCTTTATTCTCAGTACCTAAAACAGTGCCTTATATGTATATCAAAAGCTCTCAATGACTACTAATTGAATGACTAAATGAATGTTTGAACTCCTAGCTAAAAAGCCTTCAGGGTTTCTTAGGTACAATCTGGTTTAACACATTAGCTTACTTTGTTTTGGCTGCTGTAACAAAACACTATAAACTGGAGAGCTTGTAGACAACAGAAATTTATTTCTCACAGTTCTGGAGACTCAGAAGTCAAGATCAAGGCGCTGACAAAGTCAGTGTCTAGTGAGGACCACTTCTTGCTAGAATATCATATGGCAGAAGTGGGGGAGGGAACTCCCTCGGGCCTCTTTTACAAGGGCACTAATCCCATTCATGAGGGCTCCATCCTCATAACCTTAGGGTACTCCAAATACCAACACGCTGGGAGATACGGTTTCAACACATGAGTTTGGTTGGGGCGGCGGGGGGGGGGGCGGCGGTCACAAACTTTCAGTCATAGCATAGAGCAAGTCGGAAATCACATAATCATTAGATCATTAAGCTAAAAGGATTACTGAGGTTACCCCGCCCAATCTCTAATATGGAAGACAGAAAAACGGAAGTCTAGAACGGTTAAGTGACTTGCCCACTGTCACTAAGCTAAGTGTCAGTAGTACACCTCAGGCCTCTTTACTGCCATTCCACTCCTATACCCATTACTTCTGGGGACTAAAACAGCATAATGTAGTCTACCCAAGGCATAAGTGAATTTTAAAAGTTAAAAACAGTCACTTCACAGTGGGGGAAACCCACAGATACCATCTTAACCAAGTGAGCAAGAATAAAATATGGATACGACGCACCCATTGATATGACGCACTGGAAAGAAGCCTTCCTTCGCCTTTGTGTTATTCTTCCCTCAAATCCCTAACCTTAATGTAACTACGAGAAAACATCAGACAACCCAAAACTGTGGGACACGCTACAAGATAACGGACTAGTAATTTTCAAAAATGCCAAGGCTGTGAAAGACAAGAAAGGCCAAGGAACAGATCTGAGGAGACTAAGGAGACATTACTGTTAAATGCAAGGTGGGATCCTGGGTTGCATCCTGGAAGAGGAAAAGGACACTAGTAAAAATAGTGGTGCAAGATGAGGAAAGCCTTTAATTTTTAGTTGTTGTACCAATGTGAATTTCTTGGTCTGGATCATTACACTCTAGTTATATAATATGTAAACACTAGGGGAAGTTGGGTAAATTGTATATGGGAACTCTTTCCTATTTTTGCAACTTTTCTATAAGCCTAAAATTATTTCAAAATGAAACTGTTACAAAACAAAAACAACATAAGGTGTGTCGCCACTGGACAAAACCGCATATGCCAACCTCAAGGTACCTATAATGCATGCTTGAACTTAGACAATTCTAGCATGACAGTTTTTAGGACTTTAGACAGTATTTTGTGTTTGACTTGAAAGAATTTCCCAATGATTAAAACAACTAACACGTACAGAACATGGTTGCCCCAGTGCACTGTATAAGAATTCAAGAGACTGCAAAGGAGACCACTACACAAGATTCATTTTCTTTAGTAAAAACACCTGAGACCGTTGGCAGATCAGCATTCTAGCATCTTAGTAGGAAATTAGTTTGCCCGTCCAGGAAATGTCTCCAAGAGGTTTTATGAGAATTTCATTTTGAGTCCCTACATGTGGAAACTTGAGATGTCCCAAGTGACTTGATCATTGTCACTGGGGAGCTATAGCTGATTCAAGTAACAGGAATATTCTTATTTTAAACCATTTTATCCAACTGTACTAAGTGATTTAACAAGAGACTTAAACTTGTTAGAATACACTTCCTTATAAATAACAGGAGATTCCTTAGTTTAGGAATGGCATGTACTTATATCATTATTTTCCAGTTTAATACCTATGGTAGATGCAGATAAAATCAGTCTACGACACCGTTTTCAAGCCCTTTTCAATCTGCTTCGGTTCTTTCACTATAGAGAACTCTAGGTAGCTAATACCAGCTGATGAGAGTTTACACATGAGATGAACAATATTTACCATTCCACATACAGTGTGATAAGAAATGAGTTGAAAATTTAAAACCCAGATGATAATTCCAGATTTTCTATGTTAGTTTTGTGATTTCAGTGAGTTTTTAAAAGTCACTCCACAGAATACAATCTGCAGAGGATGTGTTTTAAAATTATACACCTGAAACCTAAATAATTTCATTAACCAATATGACCGCAATAAATTCAATAAAAATAAATAAATAAAATTGAGAAATATCATTTCCGTGCCTTCATTTCCTTCTCTGTAAAACAGGAATCCTAGTACATGCCTACCTCATGTAGTTACGATGAGAGTTCAGTAGGATAGCACACGTAAAGATGATTTGTAAGGTGTAAAGAATTATATCAATGAAAGGCTATGTTGTTAGGCTAGTCAAGAAAATCAACCATGGAAATATGCATTTCTCCAACCCACTTTAATGATCTTCTGTTTCTCTATCATCATTCAGTCTTCAGACTCTTAACTCTTACTCCGCTGTCCAACAGAATGGGGGCTAGAGTGGGAGTGATTCCTTATTTGGCCAATAGATCCTCAAGCCGGCAAGCATGGACTCTGGTGCCATTGCAGAACAAGTCCTATGACAGCAGGGTCAGTGAAACATTCCCTGCCTCATTTGTCCAGATCTCAGGTAATTCACACGCAGAGATGCACGACGTTAGGAAAGACCGTTTCGTGATGAAGCGTCGGCGGATGCCCCCAGGTCGTTTGGGAGGGTGCGGGATCCTGAGGTGGACTGCGGTCAAGTTACAATTTAAAACGGAAACAAATTCTACACCCAAAGCCTTCCATCCCTTGCTCACACATTTATTCATGCCTATGGCTTCTGAGATGTCATATTCTTCTGATATTTTTCTTCCTTCTCCTCTCGCATGGCTATCTGACTTCTTTTCCTTGGAGTTTCTCAGAGTTTGGTCCTGGGCTCTCTTTCTTTTTCTCGACATGCTAGAAGATCTCCATTCTCAGTACTCTAAATTCCACCTACATTTTCCTCTTTTACACCTCTAGTCTGCTCTCCCTTCTGAGTTACACCTGTCTTTGACTTTTCCACTTGGCTGTCTCCCACTGAGCATGCTTAAAACTGAACTCTTGATCTCCCCCCAATCTTCTTCTTCCTTAATGCTTATCACTTCAGTAAATACTACAACAAATTGTTCAAACGGAAGAGCTGGGGGGTCATTCTCAATCCCTCGTGACTGGCATCTAATCCATTACCAGGCCAATGTGGATTTTACCTCCAAAATATGTCTCAAATCTCTTCAAGTCTCTCTATTTCCAAAGCCACTGCCTTAGTCCCGGCCACCATTTTCATTCATCAAGACAACTACAAACACCTCCTAACTGGTCTCCTTGATTCTACTCCTTCTACCTTCTCTCTCCTCCAGAAAGAAGGTCCATCATATCACATGATGGTTTACAGGTACATCAGCTCAGGTGTATTTTACAAATATGTCAGATCATGTGACTTCCCCATAAAATAAACTCTCCAGTCTTGTCCTGTGCCACTTCCCCTTGGTCATCACCCTCCAGTCACACGGGGCTCCTTTTAGTTCAGAGCCTTGTAAACACTATTCTATTCCCTTCCCCTTTGTATGACTGACCTATCTTCAGGCCTCAGCTTACAAATCTCCTTCTCAGAGAGGCCTTCCTAGACCATTAAGAAGTTCTCACTATTACTCTCTCAGAGTAGTCTATTTTTTGCCTTCATAATATTTATCACTATTTGCAATTATGTAATAACATCCATATTTGTATTGGCTATCTTATCTATCAGACTGCAAGTTTCTCAAAGCATTCAAAAATATTTCTTATCTCCTACTTTGTGCCAGGCAGTGTGCTAGGTGCTGGAACTATAAAAAAATATAAGGAAAGTAACCCAAAGTAAGGCTACACATTTAGTAAGAAAGATCAAGAAAATGTTTACAAATAGAGTGGTAAACACTGTTGGTTGCCTCCTCAACAACAGTCATTCCACTCCGTCTTTTTCCCTAGGGATAGGGTATATCTAAAAAAAGTTAAAAATGCCAGACACTCAATTTCTTAGCCTCCTTTGAACGTAAATACACCCAGGTGATCCAGTTCTGGACAAAGATATGTTAGAGAAATGTGAAGAGAGTTGCCACTCTCCCTGATCTGTCATGATGTGATTTCTGGAGCATGGCAGCCATTTTATGACCATGAGGTGGCAAGCCCAAGCACCAAAGTCAAAGGCTATAGTAGTTGAATGGAGAAATGGGTAGAAACTGAGTCCTTAATGATACTGTTGAGCTGCTGAACCAACTCTGGAAACATCTTTCTTCCGAACTCTTAGGATATGAGGAAAGTGAACATCTATGATTTACATTTTCATTATATATTTTGTTAGTAGAAGTTAAAAGCCTCCAAACTGACAAAAGTATTCCTGCTGTAACAACAATATAGCCAGTACAAGTCCTCCAAAACTACAGATACCCTTTACCCTGGGGTCAGCACTGAGTCTCCTAATCCCACATCTGGACCCTCTAGCAATTTTTATTATGACAGGAGGGTGACTTGTGTGTGCTGGAGAGAAGGGACAAAAAAATCAGTCCTCAATTGTAACTTGAAGGCTAAACTATAAGATGGTTGTATGTAATAAAGCACTAATCCACTATTAGGCCCCTGAAGTCTAGGTTTTGTGGGTTAGTGATGTTTTCATTATTTCAAAGACTCAGACTTCATTTCCTCAGAGGCATCACAAAAGCCTCTATAGAAACAGATAGAGAATGGATGTCACACCATTAGTAGAACAGTAAAAAGCAAAGGAAAAACTGTGCAGTGAACTACTCATTAATGAAAGGTGGAAAGGGAGGGTGGAAAGTGTTAAGAAATTATAAAAATGTCAGCAAAGTCTTCTGCACTGAAGAGGCCTGTGAGCAAAAAGACTGATGATAACAAGCTGAGACCTCATTCAGCCTTATCCTATTTTCATTCCCACATATCATTGTTTTGAAATTTTAATGTGGAAAAGCTAGTGCATTTCCTCAAAAAGCTAGATGGTATTTAAGATCAATATACCTAAATGGTGCTATTTAAAATATTCTTTCTTAAAAATCAAACCTTCAGTTTTTAAAAAAATCAAATATTCCATAGGATGGTATGGAGAGCAAAGCATTCACTTATCAAGAGAATACATATTATTATTATTATTACTACTATTACTACTACTATTACCACAACTAAATATAATTTATTGAATACTGATTATACACCAGGTGCTTGACTATGTAATTTCCACTCATTATTTCATCTAATTCTCAGACAAGTGAGCAAATGCTGTTATTATTCCCATGGAAGAGATGAAGAAACCAAAGCACAGAGTAAAAGTCTGCACACAGTTTCCATTTAAGCCCAATGCAATGACTCCCGAGCTCTGTGAAAATTTTCAGAAGTAGCTTAAAAACAGAAAGAAACAAATGAATAAACTAGGGTCCTTATGCAGTTATAAAGAGGTTCTCAATTTCTGTATGTCAAGTGCTGTCACCATTATCCAAAGTACTCTTTACAACAAGCCTTATGAGTAGATGATGACATTATTTCGCCTACAAAGAAACTGAGGTCTTAAGATAAATCCTGCGAGTTGTGGTACAGCCAGAATCTGACCTCCCTTTTAAAAAAAATTGTAAAGTGCCCTAGCTGGTGTGGGTCAGTGGATTGAGTGCCAGCCTGTGAACCAAAGGGTCACTGGTTCGATTCCCCAGTCAGGGCACATGCCTGGGTTGTGGGCCAGGTCCATGGTGGGGGGGGGGCATGTGAGAGGCAACCACACATTGATGTTTCTCTCCCTCTCTTTCTCTCTTCCTCTCTCTAAAAATAAGTAAATAAAATCTTTTTAAAAAAATCCTAAAGCTATACTAATGTTTGCTAATTCGTGCTATTGGTAATATTATAACACTCTTCTTTTTTATGATATATGACATCTATTTTAAAAAGATAAGATTATAACATTTGCATGCAACTTAAAAGAGAGGAAGTCATTTGAAAAAGGCTAGAGATCAGAGGATGACATAAGAATTACTGTGTGACTAGAACACTAATGAAAAGGTTTATGTGCACTCAAATCAGCCCTTTAGGATTGAGATCTCTTTGGAGAAAAAAAAACAAACTTGTGAAGATATGATTCTGGTTAGCAGGACATCTAACATTCATTCTAGTATGACTGATGGCATTTGAAATTCATTTATCAAATAATCAATTCGGGCTTTTTAAAAATTTTATTCTTAGAGGGGAAGGGAGGGAGAGAGGGACAGAAACATCAATGTGTGGTTGCCTCTTGTGGGCCCCCTATTGGGGACCTGGCCCGCAACCCAGGCATGGGCCCTGACTGGGAATAGGCCGGCAACCCTTTGGTTCGCAGGCTGGCACTCAATCCACTGAACTACACCAGCCAGGCTCAATTCGGGCTTTTTAAAGCACTACCTATTTTTAATTTAAAACCCCTGGTGATAAACAAGACCCGTTTTTTAAACAAGTACATTTTTTACTAAAATTAAAGTGGTGTTCCCTTTCTTTTCTTACACTTGAAAAATAGATTTGTGATGACCTCCAAAGGATCACAGTGAATGTCTATGATTTAGTGTTTTATCATAGAATTCGACAAACAGAGCGAGAGAGAGAAAGCAACAGAGAGCAGAAGTACACACCTAACCTTGGTGAGGCAAACATATGCAGTCTTTGCCCACCCGGGATCCCATCCTTCTGCTGGATTTTCATTCCTTTGAAGAATTGCTCCCCCTATATCCCTTGTGGTTCTAGTAGAGCTGCCAATCATAGTGCCCCTTTGCCTTCCTCAAGTCCTGCAAGGGATGGGTTCAAGGGCCCAAGCTAGACTACTCACGCTCTGCCACGAAGGAGGCTGACAGAGGAGGAAATGATACAAGGTTGGAAAGAGTTTGGAGCTGACTATTATTGTACAGACAACACTGAAAAACAAGATGCATGTACATGGTGAATTTAATTAATGCCACCTAATTGTATACTCATAAATGGCTAAAATGGCAAATTTCGTTGTATACGAGGTCTATGCAGAAAGAATCCAGCCATTGTTAATATAAGGAGAATGGCTTGCATGACATCGATGTAACCTGGCAGCCAAGGAGAGTGGACTGGAATGTGTATGTGTGAACAATGACGACTTCACTGTATTAGTCAGTGGGGCGGTAGACGCCACTGACTGGGCATATGTACTGTGTTGCCGTCACATTAAAAATGACTGAGCAAGTAGAGCAACAAATCTGTGTCAGGTTTTGCATTAAGCTTGAACATTCCTCTGTGGAAACCATTCAAATGAACAAGAAGGCTGCAGCTACAGGCAACTGTGACTGGCAGCTTCATCACGACAAAGCACCCGCTCATGCATCATGTCTAGTGCAGTTTTTTTGCAAAACCTCAAATTACCCAGGTGATTTAGCCCTTTACAGCCCATAGTTGGAACCCTGAGGCTTCTAGCTTCTCCCAAAACTAAAATCACCTTTGAAAGGGAAGAGATTTCAGACTGTTGATGAGATTCAGGAAAAAACGGTAGGGCAGCTGACAGGGATCGGGAGAACTCTGTAAGGTCCCAAGGTGCCTACTTTGAAGGGGACTGAGGTGTCACTGTCTTATATATGTTTCTGGTATCTTGTACTTTCTTCAATAAATGTACAAAAAATAAATTTTTTTCATGTTACATGGCTGGATACCTTCTGGACAGACCTCAATAAAAACGTTTGCCTCCTTCCAAAAAATAAAAATAAAAATAAAAACAAGATACATGTGTTCTTGCTTCTTGGAATCATGCTAATTCATATCCTATTCCAAGACCTAGTTCTTAAATCACTTCCTTTATTTCTATGAATGTCTTTTTTAAAAAATCCTGACCCAAGGACATGCTTATTGATTTGAGAGAGAGGGGAAATGGGGAAGAGAGAGAGAAACATTGATCAGTTGCCTCTTGTACATGGACTGGGGACCGAACCTGCAACCCAGGTATGTGCCCTGACTGGGAATCGAACCTGCAACCTCTTGGTTTACAAGACGACGCTCCAACCAACTGAGCCACACCAGCCAGGGCTATGAATGTCTTTTTAATAAATAGACCCAAACCCCATCGCTCTGTTTTCCCTGACTTGGACTAGCCAGTTAGTTGCTGATATTTGCAACCAAAGCCTGGCAGACACTGCTGCTTAACTACCTCAATCCCCACCTGTAACCATTTTTCCTTAGCCATCTTTGCATTAGTGATTGTCATGTGACACAGTTCCAAGGACATGTAAGGGGAAGTATTCTGGGAAAGGTATTTGGAAAATTTTTGGCGTCATCATAAAATGCTTCATGATACACCCTTTTTGCCCTCAGTTTTTCACCCCATGGAAGTGGTGGCTGGTGGTCCCGCAGCCATCTCATGATCACGAGGTGATAAGCACAAAGAAAGGACAGCACGAACTGTAAAGATTCCAGTCCTGACATTGTGGGACCTATAGCACTTCACTTCCAGGTTTCTCAATATTGGAGACAAATAGAGCTCTATCTATTTAAGCCACTATAGATACATTTTATGTTTCTTGAAGCCCCTGTAATATTAGCAGATACAAACCCCAGATCATAAAATGGGGATATGAAAAACAAACGAGACATTCTAAACATTGAGAAGTTAAGGGAATGGGGTTTAGGAGGAAGATAAGGTAGGGCCAGATGCATTTAGCCATCTCTTTCAGTA